>JAFMSR010000004.1:41824058-41956558 GCA_022818135.1 Saxidomus purpurata | reverse complement strand
TGATGCTGTATTTTGTTTCTTTCAGGATATCAGTAACAGGTGTTGTGTGAAGGATTTGTGAGATTGATCGTAAGCTTTATTGCCGAGAACCCAGAAAACTGTTGCAGGCCCCCTTATTTGCCAGCTGTTTTATATCATTTAACAAGATAAAAGAACTGTAATCCCCATATACATGTATTACGATTCCGGATATAACACAATTCCGGATATAAGGAACACTTTTTCTGGGCCGTATTTTTTATCCTTTACTTTAATATGAAAATTCTACGATGGACATGGATATAACATACTCCGGATAAAAGAAACAAATTAAATGGTCACAAGGAGTTCGTTATAAACCGGGTTTTATTTAACATGTATAGATAATGCCAGATAGCGAAAAAACTTGCTAAACTGCTGATAAAACTAGGGGTTTTCATGTAAAATGTAGAAAAGTAATGTCCAACTACAGTGCCATTAATAAGAAAATGTTCTGCCAATTGGCAGACTAATCGAAATTAAATCTGGTAAAATGATTCCCTTAAACCATCGGTACGGGTATATGGTCAATCACGGTTATAATTTATGTGAAAGCTTGTGGATGTGATGTAATTAAAACAATAGGATCACAAGTTTATATCAAAGAACGCATTCAAAATTGAAAGTTGATTTCTTTTTTGTGCTCGAAATACCAGAGATGACTAGCCGAAAGTCCTCAATCGGAACACCATTCGGCTTTTTCCGTAGAAAACGGAAAAAGCCTAATTATTTCTACGGAAAAAGCCGAGTGATTCCGATTGAATAGTCCTTTTACTACACCTCCCAGTTAAGGAATTAATGAATTCCTAAGACTGAAAACTGATCCAAAAATAACATCAATTCCAGACGCTAGCTGTCTTCAAGGTGGCAAACTAATTTCTGCTTACATGCAATTTTACAAGCTAAAAATAAAAAAAAGAAGACAAGCTGTATACAAATGTAATGTCTTTAGCTGAGGATACAATGATAGACTAGTTTTATAAACTAAAATTTATAAACTATTGCAATTTTTATGCATAAAACCTTTTCTAAATACAATTCAGTTTTATTACAATACAAGTAATATCTTTTTACAATGCTTCAAGTCATTTTTTTGTCTTAAGACAGAAGTTGTATTCAAACTACATTCAGTTCAAAAAGAAAGTGTGCACTTTGTTTTCTGTGATTTTTCATCGACTACTTTTCTGAAAGCCTAATATTTGGTACCAAAACTGAGATATGTTTACTTAAAATATGGCGAACATTTTAGATTTTGTATTCGATCGATGACAAATACACATGAGGTATAGTGTGCGAAAATTGAAACCGATACGTCTGATAAATATTGAAATATTTAAAATCAAGAAGTGCACATTTTCTTTTGGAACTGAGTGTATACACAAGGATATCAAGAAATATTTCATTTTAAGACAAGTTACTTAGATCGTAGCACAGCTAATATATCTGTTAAGTTTAGCTTACTAGTCAATTTTCAATGCATTGCAGGTGTATGTTGGGCTGTTGTGAAACCAAATAAGATTTGAGGCCGCGAGTGTATTTGGTACACTATAACAAATCATCAAAGGTGAAAAGAAAATAAGTTAGAGCTCTGAAATAGTGTAGACGTACTGAAAATAACGCCTCTATTTTGTCACTTAAAACTTTTAAAGATAGTCATTTTTTGTCAAAATGAAGGATTCAAGCCCTTAACTTCTGTGGTAAGGGACCAGTAGGCTACCTATTGGTCTATCGCTCACTTAAGATTACAGGTTACATTTTCTAATCCCACCTTATTCAGATAAAAACTAGAATTATTTTCGAATATAAAGAACAAAACATGTGTCCCAATGCATTCTTACCTTTCAAGGGCAAAACTCACTGGGGGCAGGACCTCTCCACCCATACTTTTAACTCGCTGGGGGGTTAGAAACCCCAAAGTGACCCGTGATTTTAATATGCACAACTTCATTTCCAACTGATGATTCACACCATGTTCGATGAAAATGTAATAAGGGATCCTTCGAACTAAGTTTGGTGAAAAAAATCAAATGGAGAAGAAAAACGGACCAAAGATTTCACATTTCAGGCCCCTTCAGGCATTCTGTAATATTATCCAACTTTGTAATATACACAATTATGCTTTATATTGATGCGTTCCACTACAGTTTACGATAACGAAAAAAAAGGGTTTGGAAGATGGAGTGCGGGCAAGATTTTCAAGTTTCAGGCTCCTGTGATTTTGATCTTTGACCCAAAATAACAATATGCACAAGTACTCTTCATACGGTTGCTTCGCACCAAGTTTGACGAAAATCCAACAAATGACTTTGACTTTGAAGAGCGGACAATGTCATGCGGACGGACAGACAAGAAAGGGAAGAACAATATGTCTCCTCCCTGAAATAGTGAGACATACTGAGCTTTCACAAGCGCATATAGAATAAGTTAGAGCTAAATAAGAGTAATATTATTGTACATATATATAAAATTACATTGTGTATAGCTTCCCTATTTAACACAATGAAGTTAAGTGAAGTTATGTCTGTCAAAATAGTATACTATTGTCATTATTTACACGAAACAAATCTCCAATTCTTTTAATTGGGGTATGGTTCGAAAGACATTCGAGATGAACCTAGTGTCTATAACATGTAAGATATGCAAGATAACACATGCTCCAACTTGACAAAAATCGTTTTTTAATGTATGTTCAAGTTAAAGTCATCAACCGATATCACCAAGAAATGGTCTGCATGCCTGGTTTGTGCTTCAACAAGAGACTTCAGAACTAAAACATATACTGCGCCATACAACCATTATCGTTATTTCATATGAAAATTACTTGGTATCTGGTACGGATTCTAAATCAATGGCATATTACGTTATGTATTTACCAATAATTCCGCATTGCTGGTCATTGCTCATTTTGTTTTCTTTTTTACAAAATATCAGCGTTACTTTCTTCAGTAGTGTATGTAACATTTGTTCGATTCAATTTTATTTAGACATGCGTCTTCTCCTCTGAAAGGTTTGAAGGAGAATTCAAAATGAAAATTACAACGCCGTCTGCAACGACGAAATTTATAAAGCGATTTACAACGGTTAGCGAAAACCCTTAAGCATGACTTACCGTTGCCCATTATTTTCAGCAATACTTTATCGCGATTGTAACATAACATTTAGATGGGAGCTGTGTAATGACGTTATAAAGAGACACCGCAAAACTTCAGTTGCCGTAAAATGTTATTTAAATTAGCATATCAGAAATATGGCTGTCTTTCAAAGTAATAAAATATTCCAGGATATTTTATTATATTGGTCTGAAGTTAGACCGTCTACAAATTACATTTCAATCTATTATTTTATTCTCAGCTAATTTCATTTTTAGGAAGCTCTGTTTTTTTAGATTGAACCATTGCATGTAAGCAGAAATTAGTCAGCCAATTTGATGATGCCAAGAGTCGGGGAATGACGTCACATTTTGATCATTTTGCAATCCAGGAAGGAAATTTGTCTTACAAATAAGGTGCAACGAAATGTTCATTGGCCAGTCATCTTTGGTAAGAAGAAAGGAGGAATGAGGAAAATGTTAGTGAAACATGATAATGCTCTGTCATTTTGATATTGTTTCCATTTTGTTTTTTGTAAGGATTGTATCAGAGATAGTTCGGTACAGAAACTGATATTAAAATACTCATTTCTCGTCTCCTTTTTCTTCTATTTGCCTATTATCGAATAGACACTTTTCTAAATGCGGATACTAACCAAACGATAAGTTAATTTGTACTAAGACGAGTAGAGAGCGATAGTTAAACTTTGAAGAGAGGAAATTGTCTACGTTGGTCAGTTCTAAATAATGTTCTAATGATAATTATTGCAGCATCATAACTTTATAATTGCAAAACCATCAATGTTCTACTAGACTACCTAAGAACACGAAGAATCTTCTGTAGTCTGACATAGTTTATATTTTAAACTTTCTATAATAACTTGTGAAATAAGATAGGACAGCTGACCAAAAATGTTGGTTGTTTTTTGTTTTTAAGTCACTATAAGCTGCATGTTAGAGTTCTTCATTCATATTTGGTCAGTAACAATCCAGTTTATGAATGCACACTACACATTGGTAATGCCATGCCAAATTGCTATAAAACTCTTCCCAAGGGTTTGACCCAGTCAGCCCGGTTAGCTCAATCGGTAGAGCACGAGACTTGTAATCTCGGGTAGTGGGTTCGATTCCCGGGGCTGGCCAACTAAAATTACGAACAGTCTTTCGGATGAGACTAAAACCGAGGTCCCATGTATGGGTGTTATACACCTGGCATGTATAAGAACCAGGGGTGTCTCTGGAATTGGGATGCTTTCTTTATCTTGCACTATCCTCCGAAACCTAAAATAACTAACCTCTTCTGGGGGCGTTGGTCATATGGGAAACCGGTACCAACGATAAAGCCCTAATATACGATACGGGTTTGACCCTTCGTCCTGACATGTTCACCTAACTGTTCCGTCTTTTCTTCATACCCATTGTTGTTTCTAGTGGTATGAAGTTTTCACAACCGTTATGATACGATTGTGTGATTTTGTTATTCAACATAAAATAGACCTGATAGAAGTTGGAGTTGAACGTCCTTTAATCTCAACATCAGCTATCTTTAGGATATGTAATCCTTACATAGTCAGAAGCCAAACGTAGCACACTCTTCGGTTAAACAAAATCTAGTGTCCGCACACTAGTAAGTTAATTGTTTTGTTGAACCTAAAAGACATCAAGGTCATCTTGTAACATGGAATGACTGTCTTATTGACTACTGATCTTTTAGAGTTCACATACATGTACGTATATTTATTAGATCGCAGGGCCAGTGGCAAGATTTTCACGTCGTGACCCGTCCGACATCAATGCATTGCTGGTTAATACTTTGCTTCGAATGACATCTACTCCAAAACCACTGATCCAATTTCAATAAAACCAATGCAAAGTCTGCCCACTATCAAAGGTGGTCAATATTCAATACAGAACTCTGATTGCAAAGGCAATAGAAAAAAAACAACAATTTACACGAATTTTCCAAATTGCAAGGCGAAGAACATATATTTCAAAATGTAGCACTTCTAGTCCGGTTCTATTTTTACAAGCTTTACACTAATTTAAACACAGCCAATTCAAGCATCTTGTCAGAAGACTTTCGCCAACTTTAAAAGTAAATTCATTAAAATGTTCCTTTGTGACCTTTATTAAAATCGTGAAATAGTGAAATTAAAAGAGAAACGATTTGAAAACAATGCCAGAGATAGGTTCCTCGGTTGAAAATATACTGAGGTCTGTTCGTCTCCGTGGTCTAGTGGTTAGAGTCGCTGAGGACTTGACACCACCGTAACTTCTTGTAGACTGAAAGTCGTGGGTTCGAGCCCCTATTTGAGAAAGTTGGCAGTTTCGTACCAAAGAGAGAAATCCAGTGCTGGTGAAAGCTGCTCGCTTGATTTTTTTTTTTAAATTGACATACTTATACATAAATATAAAACTAAATGCTAGAATCAAAATATAAGCAAAGATCTGGGTAGGAATTTGCAGAAATCGATTGAAAATGTCGGTTACACGGCACCACTACACTATATGTTTATAATGGAATTTCAAAAGCGTTTGCAACGCTTTTGAATTTGGTAGCGCATTATTTGAAATTTAGAGATATACGTGACAGGAATTTATACTGAAGCCTTTCAATATGACTATATGTTCTAAGATAGGTTATTTACATACAGTTTGGAAAACTTTATTGTTGTACCAAAATCTGACAGCGAGCAGCTTTAAGTAAACTGACCACATGTAAAATATTGTTACTAGCTTTTGGACTCTGATAGCATTGATAACAATTTGAAATATTTTCAGCGTTCCTTGTGAGATTCTTTACTATGATTGTTCGACTATCTTGATGTGTCATACACATTGACCGTCAGGGAACTGGCCTAATAATTTATAAGGCTTCAGAGTACACCTTATAAACTATTGGCCAGAATTAAAAACAAAATGTTTATAATTTATCGTACACGTACTATTTTGTGAAAGAGCATTAATGACTTAGTATAACCAAAACATTATGTATTCAAAATATTTTCAGCAGAAACTGTTGATCATATTTTTGTATTTTACAGAATTATATACGTGTGTTTTGTTAACAAATTGATTAGCATGTATTGATTCGTCAGATTGAATATGATCAAAGTTTGTACATTCTGATACGGTTCGTCGGGGTTGGAAAATTTCCATACTATCAAAGTTATGTTAAAAGATTGAGAAATTAATATGCGTATGTTTTAATGATCGGTAATGACTTAATGAAACAGTGTGACACACCAGTAGGGCTGAAGTTGTCACAAGAAGTTTAACTGGAACTCATCTTGAAATACTATTATGGCAGTCTGGTATGTATATAATGTATATATTGCTAAGCCTAAAGCCTATTTAATCCATTCTGAACAATGTAATCTAAAATAACTTTTTATTTCAAACTGTTCATTATTTCTAGGATACGATGTTTCCCTCCAATAATGAAAATAATACACATTGGCCATTACATTAAATTGACCTGCATATCACTTTCTGAGGATGGCAGACGTAATGGAATCCGGTATCATCGGCATGACATCGTTTTCCGGAATCTTTTTTTTTAACAACGCTATGACAAAGTTGGTTAATGAACACTTTTCCATCGAGGTTTTCAACTTGACCGCTTATGAAATAACAATTGATGGAATATGTGACATAATACAATCGTTGTCTTTCACAATTTCCTTGTCATCCTGTGAATTTTTCATGAGTTTCACGAGCTTACGGCTTTGTCTAGGATATTTATGTGAAATAATTACGACAGCACTTGTTCTTTACGGCCTTTCAGTAAAAATGACAGACGATGAAGTCACTTTGGACATTCAATTATGTGGAAGATCGTGGCATTAGCTCATAAATATCAAAGTATAATTTGTTTTGATATATAACGTTAACCCTCGGTCAATCCAATCTGAATGAGTTCCAAGAAATTTGCGTAAATTATTGGATCGAGACGCATTTTGGAATTGTAGTAAAAAAGAAAAAAAAGAGAACTTCTGTGTAAGCACCACTGTGAAAATGGTTTATAACAATGACAGTCAGTGTAATTACTGCTTTAACAACAGTTTATGCGATAGATCGGGAGTCTTCTCAGAACATCCTAGTTTCTTACCAATTTCTTCCCAGAATCTTTGCATACGTTGGTCAATCAATCAGTCTACCAATTCGTAACCTTCCTCCCTGGATCGCGTAGAAAATTGTTCGCGATCCATTGTGTAACCAATATTGTCTGTTTTCATTTGCAAATAGAGTCGTCTTTTCCCGATGTTAATTCATGTAATCGGCTGAAAATGTGCGACACATTTGTGTAATTAGCACGTTTTAGGCGATAAACGACATGTTTTATGACGTCATTTTGCCGGAAGTTGTTGAAGTTGATTGGCATTCAGGATTGCGTTCTATTGTTTATATCTATTTTGTTAAAGAAAATCACTTTTCACAACGTGGTCCCTTATTTGCAGTACAATGACTCCAGAAATGACAAAGTGTTTAATAGTTTTAGTTAATATTAACATGTACAAACTTTCTTTTTTTGTACTGGCACTGTACTGTTTTATAACTTATCGATTGCCAAAACGTTGCGACAGTCAATTTCTCTTGTAATGCTTGACGTTGCAATATTTCGACTTGTCTTTTGTTTATATTGTATGACATTTCAGACGTTGCAATGTTCGGTATCTTTTAAATTCTAATGCCATGCTATTTTAGATATTCTTCTATATTGACTCAACATTCGATTTCTCTATCATTTGTATTGTAGGACATGTAAGTCGTTGAGCACTAAGTTTTTAATTATTTTTTTTATTTTTTTTATACTGTTGGTCATGTAAGACATTTCATTTTGGCTTAATCTTTTTTTATATTTTAGACGTTTCAGTGTTTGGTATCTTCTATTATATTGTTTGAAATATAAGACATTGCAATAATCGATTTCTTTTTCATTTGGGTGATATTTTAGTTGCTGCAATTTTCTATTTTGTTCTATTGTAGTTGCAATAATCAATTTCTTTTTATTTATTATCTATGTACCTTTTACACGTTACAATGCTTGATTTCTTCGACTGTATGACACGTTAACGATGCAATATTCAATTACTTTCATTTTTATTGTATCAAATATACAGTATAGTAGTATTGCATGTAAGACGTTACAATATACATGTATTCTTAATTATGAAATAATCTATGGTTTGGAGAGCTTAAGTGGAACGAAGACTGCCTGGAAGGCAAACATAAAACCATAAATTATATTGACTCTGTTTGCGGCGTTACTATGGAAGACTAGAGGCACTTTTGATTTTGACTTATGACTTTTGTAAGAATAATGATGAGTCATATAGAACTATTAATCCTCTTTGGCGATTTTATTAAAACAATATAAACAGTGAAACTAATAAATACAAGTTCTAAAAGATTTTAATGAAAATCAAATTATATCATATATAAAAGTTACATGTATTTGGTGTCAATAGTTTCAAAATAAAACTATTTTCACGCTTTTTGATGCTTTTGCTTACTACTTATGATTTATGACTTATTACTTTTGGATTGAAAATTGAGATATTACTTTTGACTATTACTTATCGCTCTTGACTTTTGACTATTGACTTATTACGTATCCTTATAAAAAAACCCTAATCCTAACCCACCCAACCCTTTACTAAAGTCCTCATTTTCTTCACGGCATTTTTGAGGTAAACATGAACCTGCTTCATGATAACAAGAGTAACGATAACTTTTAGATATTATAGTACTTTAATTTGCTTCGGTAAAACCTTGTGTTATTAGCATTGCATAAAAATAAAAAGTAAGTGTTTAAAAATGTGCCTATAAGAAAGTTTCAAAAAAAACTTACAAAAATGTTTTTTTAGATTCGGTTCCTTTTGAGATATGACGGCATATGTCTGTAACCACGAACCCCCGTAAAATAAACAGTTCTTAATTGTATATTATCATCGTTAAAAAAGGTCTTCTTAGATAAGAAAATGTTTGAATTATGTAAATTATGCTTAAATGGCTACTGGAAAAAAGACATTATTATTATTATTATCCCATTATTTTAAGAAAGAGGATATGACAAAACTTGTCAATTTAGTCGCCAATGCTGAGGCTCCAAAGGTTTTTTCTCAAGACGTGCCGTCAAGTTATTATACTAAAATAAATACAAAGACAAAAGTAACTTAGTTCATTTATTTACCAAATTGATTTTTCCAATGTATGCACAATCATCATTTTTAAACCTTACATACAGGTTAGAATCCCAGTTTAAATTGTCACGGCAGACATTATGCTATGCAGTACCATCCTCTAAATCTGAAAGTACCCGTCATAAGTGAAAAGTCAAAAGTGAAAGTCACTGGGAAGGCAAAGCACCCATAAGTCATAAATCAAATTTGGCCCTCATAAGGCGGCTCGTTACTGGTACCTTTTTAAGTTCGAACGGAATTTGTAATCGTGCAAAAATAATGGCTGTTCGAGTTTACTTTATTTGTTCCACCATTCAATCTATATCATACCCAACCATTATATCATAAAAACTTAGTTTAATCGTGAAGTGTACATGCATGTGTACATGTATGTAATATCATGCGAAAGACGTCAGAACTATACATGCTATACTGGCATTATAATATAACATGTATAGTTTGTTTTTCTACATTATAGCATTATATAGTTCCTCTTTCTCCAAAAAGAGTTTGATACCGGCCCTTGTGATGTACTGTAGACAATCAATTTTAAAGGGTACCGATAAAGTGAAACTATGAAAGTGTAAGGCGTAATATCGTCAGTGGGATGAGGTATGCTTTTATTCAGCTTTTATTTGTTTTGGCTCCAGTTTCTTGGCGTTTTAAAGAAGATTATCACAGTGTAGTGTATGCTTCGGCCGAAAGGCCACGATGTCTTACGGATATCTTCTATTTCTATACGCAACGGTAGCAGGGATGGAAAAGCCGGAAAGAGTTACGTCCACATCCAAAACTCTGCCTATTTTCCAGAGTGTTTTTTTCATAATTTAATCACTCCAATTAACCACAGAATACTACCACAGGCATATTAGAATTATGTATATGACTGCCGATTGTTTCAGAGAGAAATATGTTTGAATATCAAAATAACATTTTTATCAAATTTGTTTCCATTTGTAAACACTAGCGTCAGGGTACATGTCGGTTCAAGGGCATCAATCCCAGACTTAAATGTACCAAGCATTTGTTTTTTCTGTGTCTTGTGGAGTACTTGCGTTGTTCTTGCTTGATGTGTTTGGATAAAGCTTCGCTTGTATGAAATATGGCTGATTTTATATCTACAAGATGTGTGTTTTCTCCTGCCTTCTATTACATCGTCTCTGTATGTCTGTGTCTGTGTGCCGGGTTGCTGGGCGGGGTATTGTGTTTGATTATGTTTTGGGATGTTATTCTTTTATTTTGTGTAAATGGGGTACTGTCAATTTGTATAGGAAACATGCAACTTTAATTGACATTCTACATTTTAAATTGATCTATTAGTGTTGTTTACTTTCCAAAGTGAAATGTAGCACCAAGATGTTAATTGAGTTACTGCATATCTAGGTATTGTTTGGGCTGCATTTACTTCATAATGTTCATGCACAAAAATAAGAAATGCCTAAAAGACTCGTATACACAGTTTGTTTTATATCAAATCTAAACCGATATAATCCAAATAATGTATAATATAATTTTGAGTACTTTGACTGAGATAAAACCTTAGAACACGTTTGTTTCTTTAATCAATGAACCTGAACAATGTTCAGACTACTGTGGCTTGTTGTCTTCAAGAAACAGTTTCCAAATCGTTTGAAATGGGTAATTACAGAGCAACACTTACACGAAAATGGTATATTTAAGTTTTGTTTAGCTATGCCATTCGAACTTGCCTACATGTTTAGTGCGAAATCGGAAGCAGTCTCGTGTGAGCTTGATTTGATTGCAAACGTTCACGTGATCTCGTAAACAGAATTAGCATTTACCCAAAGGTATCAAAAGAACCCAAATGAGCAAATAGCAAATGAAATTACCAAATAAAACATATTGATTAATTAAAGCCTGAGATTTATTAAATGTTTTCACGAACAATGTTTAAAAAAGTCGTGTAATTGCAATTAATTTGTTATGAAAGAACACACACACGCAATTGCGATACTTTGTGGCACCATTTCATGAAAGATGTATGTTATTTTTGTATCAAATTACGTTCTGCATTAAATTTTTAGTGGAAGCACTGGCAGACAGGTAATGTTAATAGAGGTATTAAAACTGAACGGGCACACTAATTGACTGAAGGGTGGTGAAGGATACTCAAGCTTCATATGGTTACCGTAACAATCCTCGTACATTTTACTGGAAGAACTCTTGATTTCATGACGGTACCGGTACCTTACTGGGAATTACAAACAGTTAAATGTCTACATGTTTATATACTTACTAAGTGCTAAGAAAGAAACAATCACTGCTTGTACTCTCAATAAGTATACACAATGCACATTTCTGTTCACGTACTAAAACTATACGACGTCATGTCAGTGCTCCCGTATTCTAAAAACACGTGTCAGTTACCGTATTCTCAATACATGTTCCGTATTCTCAATACAAGTGTCGGTTCCCGTATTCTCAATACACGTGTCAATGACCGTATTTTAACTACAAGATGTAATATGTTTCTTTTTTGTTGTTCATAATTTTAAGAGACTGTATGGAAAATGATTTCTGACTTACGCTATACATTATTGCACTGGTTAAGATCATGTTTCTATTTTTTTTAATTCGAAACTTTAAGACTATTAAAAAAGTTCTTAAAAATTGCAACAACTCTCACAAAATACAGAAACTCCAGTGACTTTCATTCCTTTTATATCTCTCACTTTGACATAGGGTTGACTTAATACTAATATAATGTCGTGGTGAGGAAGGGAAGCAGGTTGATATACATCTTGAGCATTGTCTAGAACAAAGTGCAATCTTTGTAAAAAAAAAGAAGAAGAATGAAATAATGTACTGTGTAACCTACGTGAAAGAAAATGTGAACATTTAAAGATTTTTCTTAATGTAATACACTTGTCTAATAAGCTATACGAGTATTTTCTCATATACTTTAATCAATCTCAGCAGGACTTGTTAATTGTAAACAGGAAAACATTTCTTAACAGCTCAAAACTGCGGATGTGTTGCGTGCAACGAAACCATTAATGTTCTAACATCCCTTTCTTAGATATAAAAGATTGCAGTGGGGACGCAAAAACACAACCGAATGTTTAGGCTGAAAAATGAAATTACGAAAATTCATAGAATGTTTTTGTTTCCAATTCTGAGATGCATTAAACATTAAAGGCTGTATAAAAAAATAGCTGCAACAACAAAAATATGTTTTTCTATGTAACATTAGGTTAAATAATTAGTATCAACGTCATAATTTTAAATTCTTAGAACTAGAAATATTTTTTTGTAGAGACCAGAAAGATTATTGTTATTTTCAGTGCACGTAAGCGGTTTTGACGTTTTCAAAGCTGTATTTTAAAGCCCCGGGAGCATCAATTACAAGTAGCTCTTATTTTACTAAGACTCTTACGTGCGAAAATGACCTTTGTTATCCAAACAAAAGGTACATGTTAGAATTATATCGCATTATTTTCAATGATATTGCAAAAATTTAGAAAGCCTTTCTGACAACTCTCGTGAGGAAACAACTTGAATACTTGAATACGAAAGAAAGGCATATGTCAATAATGTTTTAGAGTGAATAGAACATGGTTCCATCCTTATCCTATCAGTAAATTTATTTTTCAATATCAGTAAATTCAAAGTGATCACGGGGCTTTAACTGCTAGACGAAAGAGAAAAGAAGGTTAGAACGAGTTGAACGTTTGAACGTTACGCTGAGTCAGTGAGCTGAATGGGGACCAAGACGACGTGATCATCTAGCACCTGTGATGAGATTAAATACTGCAACATTCGGGAAAATTAGTGAAGCAGGACTAGGCTAGAGTCCATGCAACGGATTTTCTAAAATAATTACCGTTATCTCTTCGTGAGTTCGAAATCCGGCCCATTGCCTGTGATCAGAAACGCATAGCAATTACTCAAAATATTTAGATTATCTGTACAAATTCCGCAATCAGTCGGGCGTATGCACTTCAAGAGAAGAGGTATTTGCGAAGAATCTCCGTGATCCAAACACGTATTAATTGTCTTGACACTTCTGTACAACTTGGGACGTCTATGATTTATCACAGGAATGGTTTGTTGACAAGTGAGAAGGTCACACTGGTCTGTCTTTATTAATTTCTAGCGGATGGAAATCTCATTAAGATTGTGAACACACCACCTCGATCAATTACCCCAGTCAAACTGCACTTCACCGTAATTTGTCTAACCAAGGTATCTGATATACCCGATCTTAGATACAGCTGCAGATTTTGTTGCCAGTTGTGCATTAGAGCTAAATTGTCTTGAATCTGTGCCTTTCACGTGGTACTATTACGTATGGGATCATTATATTGAAAGTTTAATGTCATACTAGTACTTGTTTTTATTTTCGTTGGTCATTTCAAGCGGACCCAGACATTACCGCTGTCGGAAAGAATGTACCCGAAGAAATTGCATGTACGTATGTATGGACTTCATTTGTACAGAACTTTGCCATATTTTTGTAGACGTACGATGTGTTCCGAAATAATTTGTTTTTAAACATGAGACTCAAGTTAGGAGAGAAAGCTGCCTGTATTGTTATATATATCTTTATTTCCTCCAAAATGAAGAGCATGTGAAAAAAAGAGAGAATACTATTCAATAATTTTTTATTAAACAAATATATAGTAAATACATACATAATAATTAATACTGTACAACTTCATTTATACACAACAGATTTAGACCGAGTTAATTACACACATAATTATTATTATATACACACACATATATATATACAAGGGTTCAGACTATTGAAAAATTGCATTTGTGTGGTTCAGACTATTGAAAAATTGCATTTTGACCAATATATTGCCAACTTTGTACAATAATGTGAGTGTGTCTTCTGAAATAGAAGAATACGAAGGATCAGTGGAAGGATCACCTTTTTTGAGTTCATAATTAACTCAAATATATACTATATAGTTTTACTACATATGATTAAAGAAAGTCTCATCATTTCATGAACGATTTTAACAAATACAGTGAAACATGATATTCTTTTAGCATCAGTTCGCATAACATTTCAAGGAACTGTTTATCAGGTATTCCGGAACAGAATTGGGCGAACCTTATATTTCCCATAATGCCATATAGGTCAGACCACATTTGCAGACGTTGGTATTCGTTTGACGGACAGAAGAATACAGCGTGAAGCGCTTTGCTTTGTATAACAAGATTACACTCTGAGAATTTCAGGAAGACATAACTATATAAATGTTACTATTCAGTAATGAAAGCTTCTCATAGTATACAGTACATGAGTTATTGACTTTGTAACTTATACAGAAAAAAAGATTTCTGTACGTTTCTCTTTAAAACGTTTTCACTGAAATCAAGCGCGATCTCTTTCTGTCTCTCTCTGTCTCTCTCTGTCTCTCTCTCTCTCTCTCTGTGTGTCTCTCTCTGTGTCTCTGTCTCTCTCTGTCTCTCTGTCTCTGTCTCTGTCTCTCTCTGTCTCTCTGTCTCTGTCTCTGTCTCTGTCTCTCTCTCTCTCTTACAAGGAGACCTTCAAAGGAGGCAAAAATCGATACTTAAAGTGCAGCAAGTCATATTTTATCCTATAAAATTGTTTACACTGTTTATGGCTCCTAAAAAAATTAAAATATTTGATAAAGTTAATGCAGTTTAATTATTAGAAGTCATCATTGTGTGTGTTTTTTTCGCCGAATGCGTTTATTTGTTATGAAAATATGCCTTTCCTTGTGACATAAAATACAAAGATGAGTGGCAAAGAGTCTGCGTTTTAAATAGTTTACGAGCAAATACTAAACAAAACAACAAAAGATTAATTTCTCTCAGATCGGAATGGATTCAATTATGATTTATAGCGAAGCAGCAGCTGACATGCTATAGTAACACTGGTTCTGCACGTAATGTGTTTAAATGTATCATTACTATTTTATTAAAGAAATAAATTCATTTAAAAAAACTGCATTGAGAGAAAATTTGGCCATTTCTTTCTTAATGTCTTGCTTAATTTGTTTTTGCATGTTTCACTACAAAAACTCTTCACCGAATAAATTTTGAGGGTTTTTTTTCAGAAAGAAAAAGAACCGTCATTGGATTCGTATTCGATAAATTAGAAAATGAAAGTTCTAAAGTCAGAGCCAGTTTCGACCGGACCCGAATCCCTACAGAAACAATTCTGTTATTCCTAAACGACCAAAACATCAAGTGCGTTTTCGCAACAACCTTTCCTATATTTCGTCACAGTTATACTGGTGAAGAAAGTGAAGAGGCCACATCACATGTTCACTCAAGCAGGGAATGATGTAGACATGGATACAAACGTTACAATCAAACCAGTTCTTACTCAGCTAACAACCCTTGCTTCCAAAAATGAACGACTAGATTATAAAGCCCTGTCGTAGATATTGCCATAAAATATTGTCCTTTAATATTGAAACATATGCTATCATCATTCTGTTGGGAGGTAGAGTTTGATGATATATTTACAAAAGCAACACTTCTGCTATAGGTGGTGGCGGGGTTTGGGGGTAGTGGGGGGCTACCAGTAGCAGCAGCCTAAAAAAGTTGACATTATAACATTATATTATATTTATTGTCCTTTCTTGAAAAAAAGCGCATCCTCATTTGTTTAAGGTTGTAAGGAGCTTTAAACCATACCTACATACAATAAAAAGAAGAACTGAAACTTATGAACGGATAGCCTCTTAACGCATGTTAAGGAAGCGTCATACCTTCTTTGATTCTTTCTTTGCTATTGGTAATCTTCAAAAGTCTCAAAGGCTTGTCATCCCCCTCATACTTGGCGTAGCAGTACATGACATTAGTTCCCAATATTGTAGCGATACATTATTCTTACCTAAGGGAAGTTAAACGGAAATATACTAAGGCAATACTTTACTGGAGTTGTTTCCCTTTACTAAGAGCCGAATAACAGAGGTGCAGTCTAGAGTAATGTTAATTTTAAAAACTGTTAAACTGCAATTTGTTACAGGTTAGTGCGTTACCAATTATTTTGAAAAAAATGACGGAGAAAAATGAATGTTCATTATCTTTTGAAAAATATAATTCAAGAGAATCCAATCCCGCAAAATCACGGCGCGAGTTATGTTCAAGATTATATCAATATAACACAAAGTGATAGAAACATAACCCCAGATGCACGTGGAAAGCCAACACAGATACCTAAAGAGGATAATGCACTCTTGTCTGGTTTTCCATTTGAAGTGTTGGTAACTCTTATCCCTGCTGGTAGCAAGCGAGTTCGCCTTTACGAACGGTGCATCCACGCAGTCTGATCGTGATCTTCCCTGTTCGCAATACAGTCAGAATTTTTTCACGGAGCACCGCTTCTTAATTAGTAGCATGTGTCCATTTAAAACTTGAGCGAGGTCAACAGAGTACTATAGTATATAGTGACACGGTTCACTCCTTCGTCGGCACAGCGGGTATTAAGTTGCAGTTTAATGAATACTTGATGATTTGTTTTGTAACAAAACGATACGTGACGCAATACATTTTTATCGTGTTGAAAGTGTGGTCTTGATGTCATATTTGAGTTTGTAAATGATGACACGCACCATCTCATTCAACATGACAGAAGATCCCATCATAAATTTAATAATATTATGGTAACTTTATTTGACAAAGTTATATGTACAATGTACTTAATACTTAAAGAAGTAACCGAATATTTCCAATAAAAAGTCGACAGAACGTATTTAGAACGACTTAAAAGTATCAAAACCTGCGGGTTATGAGCTTTGTAATTGTTTTCTTTTAATGTGAGATGATGGTCTTGCTGTTTCAGCCGTCAGCAGAACAACCGGCTACATTGTATAACTGCACATAATCTGTGGACAGCTTCCGGCAACGCATGGCATTCTGAAATCTTTACTTTTTGGATCGATTGGATTTATTCAATCGTATCCAAAGTTAACAGAGTATTTCAGACCCTTACGGTCGAACTCTTAACACAATTTTTTGTCGAATACGAACGAAAAGTAGTTCCACATTACTGTCCTCTGTTTTAAAAAAATTATATAGAAACAGATCTAAATACTATCAAAACAGAACAGAATAGCATAATATTATATTATTGTTTTTCTTATAATTTGCAACTTAAATCAACGAGGTATCTGTTCTGTATAGAACTATTTTCCTACGCGGTTTTTATCGTCAGACCGGTGTGACATGAGAAATGTAAGACCCGTGAAATACGTATCGCTACACCGGATACACTAAATTCAGTGTTCCGCGAGAGCGCGTTTTCTGTGGTTTTGACGCACTCATTTTGTCAATGACGCAACAGAAATAGCAAAGAGCGTCTTCTATGACGCAATTAAAATGTGTATGATCAAATTACTACAAAAACAAACATTTCAAAACCTCTCAAAACGCTTCGAAATGCAAGATAAATTGTTGATAAAATACGCTTCCGGTATGGGATATGTCTAATTTTGACCCTATTGCGTCGTCGTTGTCGTCTGATTTCGGATCGACCCGCATTTTGTACCATTGCGTTTTTGTGTGTGTTGATTCCTATGATACCGTCATCATAGATCGTAAACGCACAACAAGAGATGGTCGACGAACCTTAATACGGGAAACAAAAACGTCTTTCTGAGTGATTTTAATGATCATTTTGTAGTCATTTCGATCAGACTGTCACTATTGAAAGGGGTTTAAGTGTGCCAAATAATATCCAAGTTTAATGTCTATGGTTGAATGCACTTATGAAAAATTCGCTTTGTGGACAAATTTGACTTTTGAGATGCAGTGACAAAATGAGAAACACCTGTTGTCTTGCCAACCCTTTGATTACCCACCATTTTGTGATGTATCACATGCAGTTTTACAGAAGTAAACTGAATAAGACTTCTTTAACACATAGTCATGCCTTTTATTTTTTTACAATAAAGGGTATGACCCTCGGAGTTTCTAAATGACCCTCTAATTATGATACAGGGAATTGGCACACAGGGTCTTCCTCCTCTATGAAAGCCGGAAGTTGCAATATGACCTTAGCTGTTGGGTGCGACGTTAAATCCGAATTAATTCGCACAATACAATCAACCTTATGGGCATATCCCATAACTTTTGAATGACATTTAAAGTTGTTCAAACCATAAATTTTCAGTTCAGTTTTGTCAAAATCCATTTCTCAGTTACGATTCACAGCTTAATACTTCATAGGGTAGTTGAACATAGTCACTGAATGACATAATGTAAGCACATGAGTTCCTATCTCAAAAGTAAAATTTACACAAATGGTGAAAGATCAAAATTTGTGGACAGTTGTGTCTCCAGTTTATAACTTTACTCGTGCAAGGGTTGTCCTGATATTCACACATATATGTGTACAGTCTATGTTGTCCTGATATTTACACATGTATGTGTGCAGACTGTGTTGTTCAGAGACAATCGATCCTCCAGCACTTTCAGTCCTTTGATTTATTTCATGATCCATTTGGCGCACAAATAGCTAACGTCGCATGAGAGAGTAAAACGCCCAATGCAATGAGGAGAATGTATAAGATGTTTTGTACGACAAGTCAAATTACAAAACGATCTCGGATTATATTTTACAGTTATTTGATAATGTACGTTTTATTCAGGATAATGTGACAGTGACGCAGTAGAAGAGTCCAATATTATTGTGAATAATTCATCGGATAGTATACGGATTTAATCCTTTTTGCACGCATGATCTACCTTTTTATGCAATGAGTGTAATTTTTTTGTACAAACATATATATTACGTCACTATCACATTATCCTAAATGAACAGTAAATAATCGCATTGCAAAATACAAGTACCTATATCAACTCAATGAGCTACTCCTTTGTCTGAGCTCTTCCCCCCTTATACTTGAGCGGGTAGCTGTCAGTTATACTCAGATATTGAATAATTGGTACATCGATTTCATAAACAAATACTTTCACATTCATTATTTGTATGTCGCCACCAAAAAAAGATAAAGGTTTTGGACAAAAGGAGCCTTATTAGTAGAGCAGCATTTTGACCGCTACTTGAGTCCAGTATGCACTAAAAAGTAACAAGCTAAGTTATATTCCAAAATGTTTAGCAGGCATTGAAGTTTATTGAACAGTAAATAAAAGTTGCCGACCTTTGGTGGAAAGTTGGAAAAGGTCAAGGTCAAGGTCAAATTGAACACCAAAATAAAAACGTATAGTAAACTATTTGACTCTAAAATAATAATCTTAATATACATGGAATGCTAAAATAGTTTATTTAACATAATACCTCACTATCAAGGCTACAAATATATGTAAAAGTTTTGGCCCGCAAAGGTCAAGGGCAATGTCATTTCAAGGTCAAATACTAAAAAATCACTAAAAATAAGCTTTCTACCAAATATCAAATCTGATTACTTGTATAAACGATTGTAAAACACATATCTTTACTCATTTACATAAGTATAGGATTATATCCATTGAAATGAAAGCAATTTTGTAAAAATAAATGTTAATATGGATGAGTATAATTGAAATTACCCCACCCACCATCCTAAAATCTTTCATTTGTGTTGGCTGCATCTACAATCCACATACAATACGACAGTGTATTTGTTATAAATATTACTGGAAACAGTTTAACAAATAACATTTTTTTCTACAACTACTGTTTTGACTCTTTGATACTGAACTGGATTAGCATAGGTCAAGGTCAAGATAATTTCAAGGTCAAATTGTCAAAATAGACTAAATATAAGCTTTTACCAACTATCAAATCTAATAAATTGTAGAAATGATGTTTAAACACATATCTTTACACTTTAATATAGATAAAGGTTTAAATCCCTTGATATGATAGCAATTTAGTAAACTGAAATGTTTGTATGGTGAGAGTATAATTGAAATTACCCCACCCACCATCCTAAAATCTTTCATTTTGGCTTGCTGCATCTACAATCCACATACAATACGACAGTGTTTTTGTTATAAATATATCAGGAAACAGTTTAACAAACATTTTTTCTATAACTTCTGCTTTGACTCTTTTGTACTAAATTGGATTAGCAATGGAGGTCAAGGTCAATGTCATTCCAAAGTCAATATCACCTAAAATTCATGAAAAGTATTATATATTGTATAAAGCATCATTTATAATATAAACAACTTATTTTTATCTACTATATGGCTCAGTTATACAGCACAAGAATGTAACAGATTATCTTTGAGTGAAAAAGAACATAAACTATAGACAATTTAAATAATATCATATAGTTGGGATACTTAATATTTTTCAAAAACATTTTTAATACATGTGATGGTAACTTAAATGTGAAGATAAATTATACAAGCTAAAAAACTGACTGTTCACAGTAAGCTTATGGAAAATAAGTACATGTAATCAAGAGATATTCTCAATGTAACTACAGCTAACCATTATACATTTTATATGAAAGTACATGTACATGTCATGTACATGTACATTTACCCCACCCACCATGTTAATGAAGGCTATCTATTTGCAATGCTAGTCCATATGGCATTTATAATACAACGAAATATTCATGTGTAAACATAGTTTCTGCAGTAAGTGTTATAATTGTTACAAGTATCTATTTTTCATTATGAAGTACTACCAAATTTCAATGTTACGATTTACAAATCAGTATCAGGTTATAGATATACAATTTTTACAGCCTTTTTGAGTATAAAGTATAGCAAATCTTTCAAAAAGAAATGACCGTCATTGATTTTAATACATATTACCATTGTTGCGGAAATCCCAATTTTATTCATGGCATGAAAACAACACAGCTGGCTGTCTATGCTTGCCCCATAGCCACATGCCTCTGTTGCAGTGATTCACATGCACGCTCAGCAGTGCACATATCCTTGCATGTGCCTACAACATCAGTCAGTAGCTCATGCGTTGTTTTTTTGCAAATTGCAAAGAAAAGGCATGTTGTGTCACAACCCTCAGAACAATACTGAGGGAGCATAAAATCAAGTTACCCAGATGTCAGGGAAGAAAAAATGCAAAGTAAAGTGACATAGAGCACTGTATTTATAGGAGTGTTTGCCTATCTGGAAATACACATTTTAGCGCTGATGTAGTTGAAATGGTGTATCAGCATCACCATAACGTCTGTATCAGGGCTAATATGCAGACTATAGTGTTGTCTTGCAATGATCAGACCTAGCATGCAATATCATTATAATATCTGCTTCTTCTTGTACAACGGTTAGTTTAGGAAAAGAAGATATTGCCTCCCAAACCATCACCAGCAAACACTGCTTTTCTACTACACAACAAAAGAGTTTATAGCCAGGAGACGAATCTACATCTCTTAATTGGTATGTCAATGGACCTAGGGTTTGCCTTTTGCATAAATTTAATACCTGCCAACAGCTCCCATCTTCTCTTTTGGAGCAACAAAGCAACTTCAACAAACCCTTCAAGACTAGCTCTGCCTTTGATATTACAATATAGAAGGGAACTTTCTGTTTGAAGAGGAACTACAGTCGCAATATTCACCAGCTTGCAAGGGGTGCCAGCCAAGAAAAGGGCTCTATAGTGGTCATTTTAAAATTGCCTAAATGACTCTGTATGATGTGGTCTTGTTTGGTCAACATCATCTGCTTATTTTAATCAATTGGAAAATTTTGCAGCCACAGACTCGGCCAAATCACGGCTTGTCAATAAAGCCGTTTGCTTTAACGTTTTTTTCCCAGTTTCTTCAAACCAGTAATATATCAGTTAAATTGACTTTGCGTAAGTAACTGTTGTGGACAATATTAGGTAGTCTTTGTATTTTCAATACAAAATAGCACATATTTCATGCATACATGTATATTGTTCTGCTTGATGCACAGATAAAATGATAAAAACAGAGACCGACTGTTTCATACACATCAAAGAGGGTATGCCTAGATGCATTTAGATATAATTTGAATGATGTTTAAATGTTATAAAGGTAATTGTCCCAAAAGGCAAACGTTGGTGATGCGTCCCGCCCTTGAGCACTGAACTCATCTAACAAAGGCATTAAAGACTGTTGCATTGTCTAGGTCAAGCTGGGATGGATTGTCAGAGAAGATGCACACCAGATTCGAAAATGGAGAAGACAGCGTAATTATAGAACACTATCAATCATAAAAAAGCACGGTGGCCTCTTCTAAAATATTTACCAACGAGAATTTGATCAGCTGTTACGGGAGAAAACACCAACAAAATCTGAGAGCAGCACAATTTGAGACCCAGATCACTTTAAACGTACCCTTTACCTGCAAATACACGCATAAGCAAGTGCATTCCCGATCTAAAAGAATGACGCCACACACCATATTCATTAGACCTTGTCACGATTATATAATCTCTACTGCAAACCCATATCGAATGCTATTGGACAAAAATCTTGATCCAGAGCACTCAATTGCTCCTTACAACGCTTAAGAGTCTTACACACGGATTCATAATTGGTAGGCTGGGCTAATAGAATGGGATTGTATACAACATCTTACTTTTTCTGAAGCTTGTCAGGCATTGCTTTTGCATGGAAAACATTTCCATTAGTACCTTCATACCTGTTGTCACAGAACATTCCTAATTTTGCAGTTCTACATCACATCTTTGAGCTAAGCATTTTAACCTTTTGTTGTTTCTTCAGTTTCATTTCTGTCTGCTTCGAGAGGGTGGTGAAAGTAAATATCATTAATTTGTGCAGATAAGAAAAATGTATTGTACATGCACCATAACACATGTATAGTGCAAACTTATACTTGTAAGTAGGTTTAGTTATTAACTAGTCGAAAATAATTTAATATTTAGTTTGTACATGGACATGTAGGGCACTGTTTACATGGTTTGTTTAGTATTAAAGTAATAAACAAATTGACTCCCTAGTAGCTTACTGTCCTTGTAAAGACTTTCAGGAATTTGCTTTTATTTTGTCTACCAGTTCCATGTATTAACTCTGACGACAATGTATTGTCTTGAGCTTTTGAAATTTGTTCATCGTCAGGCATCCTTGACCTTGGTACATGTACAATGTACTATTACCATTGAAGCAATGTATTGTCTTGAGCTTTTAAAATTTGTCTACCATCATCAGACATCCTTGACCTTGATACTTTTATCATTGGGATCATGACATGCGTTGTATGTTTTAATAAGCAATGATGGGCATTTCAGTTTTAGTATAATTTTACTTAAATACACTGTAAACACTCGTATCGACTTATTTAATAATGAAATTGAAAATTGTTATGACTTCAGAAATAACTTTAGATAAAAAATTATAACAGTTACTGCAGAAACTCTGTTAAGACATTTAGTTTTCATTATATTATGTATGCAATATGGGCTGGCATTGCAAGAAGAAAGCTTACATTAACATGGTGGGTGGGGTAAACGTACATGATAAGTACATGTACTTTCATATGGTAGTTAGCTATATTTACTTTAAGAATATATCTTGATAACATGTACATATACTCAATCTCAAATAAGCTTACTGCGTATGGTCAGTTTTATCAGTGTGTTTATATTCATACTGAAATAACCAACACATATAGCAAAATGTTGCTGAAAAATATTAAGTACCCTAACTACATAACATTATCTATGTAAAATGTCTATTGTTCAAGTTCTTTTTCATTCAAAGATAATTTGGTACATGCTTGTGCTATATAGACGTGCCATTAAGTAGAAAAATAAGTTGTATGTATTATAAGTAATGCTATGTATAATGTTTAATGATTTTTATGAATTTTAGGTAATCTTGACCTTGAAATGACATTGACATTGACCTCTGCTGTTCCAATTTAGTACAAGGTCTAAAGCAGTAGTTTTAGAAAAAATGTAATCAGTTAAAAAGTTTCCAGTAATATTTATAACACTGTCGTATTGTTTTTGGATTGTAAATGCAGCAACCCCAACTTACATATTTAAGGGTGGTGGGTGGGGTAATTTCAGTTATACTAACCATATCAACATTTAGTTTTACCTAATTGCTTTCATTTCAACGGATATAAACCTTTACTTATGTTACAATTTAAAGATATGTGTTTAAACATCATTTATAAAATGTATCAGCTTTGATATTTGGTAGAAAGCTTATTTTTTGGTGATTTTTAACTATTTGACCTTGAAATGACCTTGACCTTGACCCATGCTAATCCAATTTAGTACAAAAGAGTCAAAACAGTAGTTTTAGAAAAAAATGTTATTTGTAACTGTTTCCAGTAATATTTATAACAAAAACACTGTCGTATTGTATGTGGATTGTAGATGCAGCAAGCGCAAATGAAAGATTTTAGGATGGTGGGTGGGGTAATTTCAATTATACTCATCCATATTAACATTTATTTTTACAAAATTACTTTCATTTCAATGGATATAACCCTATACTTATGTAAATGAGTAAAGATATGTGTTTTACAATCGTTTATACAAGTTAACAGATTTGATATTTGATAGAAAGATAATTTTTAGTGATTTTTTAGTATTTGACCTTGAAATGACATTGACCTAAACCTTGGCAGACTAAAAGTTGGAAGCAGATTTGTAGCCTTGATATTGAGGTATCATGTTAAGTCAAATAGTTTACCATTCCATGTGCGTTTAAAACACTATTTAGCATTTAAGTAAAGTAAGGTATTTCTTTATTTTGGTATTGAATTTGACCTTGACCTTGACCTTTTCCAACTTTCCACCCAAGGTCGGCAACTCTTACCTACTGTACAATAAACTACAATGTCTCCCAAACATTTTGGTATATAACTCAGCTTGTTACTTTTTTGTGCAACCTTTCTCCTTAAATAAGCCACTTTTTAGACCTTTGCTGCTCTACTATATCTATTACAGAAATAAATCTCCTCTTTCTCAAAATCGCTGAGCAGACTTCAGTTTGTGAAAACAATGTATATTTAGGAAATAGATTTTACTTTTGAATGATATACCGGATCATATATCACAGTCATGGCTTTCCATACAAGGTGTTTGCTTACAATTTACAATTTACATTTGAAATCATATAAAGACATAACGGTTCCACATATTGTATTTCGATATCATATAAAGACAAAAATTTAAATGCTTCCATAATTGTTAGTTTGACGCTATATATGGCTGTTACGGCTTCATGATATATATAAAATGTCCATATAAGACAGTCACGGCTTTCCATATTATTTTGTTGTTGCTGATATTATAGACGATACCGGAATTGTAGTAAATTCTACTGCGATTTGTTTTTAATCACGTGACATCATTCATAACAATGCCACTCCAAGCATTTCAACGCATGTTGTGTGAAATTACGCGGGGTGGAATTTCAGCAGCGAAAAATAGTTCCGATCGTCTTTGTAAGGAATCTCATGCTCAAACCCTTCTTTGCGTATAAAGGAGAAATTTTCATTAGCGTTAGAATAGGTGACCATATACCATGAGTGTTCAAGAGATGTTAATAAGTCATCAAACTTACAAAGAAAAATTAAAAAAAAAATCCTCTGAAACCATTGGTAAATTTTCAAATCATTTGATAGCAATTATTCTGATGTGACCCTCTTCTTAGGTTGTTCAATACCCTGAACATCATTGGTCAACATAAATTTTTATTGTTCTTTGCCGTGTTGTGTTCCTTGCTCTAATCAAAACATTTTTATTATCACATGATCGAAAATATTTATAGACTGGCCCAATACCATCAAAAATACTTCGCTGAGACTTTGCTATTTTTTCCTGACTCTTTCGACTTTCAGTGCAATAGCTCAAAACTGTTTATGTATATATGTTTAGTTTTATGTCATGGGTGTAATTATTAGTAACTAACTTGGTAATTTCCAAATCAGTTGAAACAGTTGTAAGATGGTGCTAAGTTACTATGACTGTATTAATATTACTATTTAAAGATACAAGAAATAGAAACAAAAACAGTCACTCAGGCTATTTATAATTTTCATTTAGCAGTGAACCTTAATTATCGCCCAATCGAACAGACGCACGGTTCAGACAATGACAAATGTTCGCTTATCATTGAGATACTTATTGCGAACAGAGAGAGAGAGAGAGAGAGAGAGAGAGAGAGAGAGAGAGAGGGATGAAATTTACCTGTTGTGAGGACAAAAACCCTGTCCCCACTTCTACGTTGCGCGCAACAGAATGCTTAAAACACTTCGGGGACATTGTGGGGTATATAGGTTGTAAGGACAAAATAGAGAGAGACAAATTACCCTCAGTATGATTGAAGAAGTCCTCATTACATCTTTACTATTAACAAAGTCCTTACTATTTATCTTTTTTTATCTCTTATTCCCTCTCTTGTTTGTCCTTACAAGTACGGTTTCAATTGCCTAGAGAGAGAGAGAGAGAGAGAGAGAGAGAGAGAGAGAGAGAGAGAGAGAGAGAGAGAGAGAGAGAGAGAGAGAGAGAGAGAGAGAGAGAGAGAGAGAGAGAGAGAGAGAGAGAGAGAGAGAGAGAGAGAGAGAGAGAGAGAGAGAGAGAGAGAGAGAGAGAGAGAGAGAGAGAGAGAGAGAGAGAGAGAGAGAGAGAGAGAGAGAGAGAGAGAGAGAGAGAGAGAGAGAGAGAGAGATAAGCATTGGACTACTAAAAAGCACTGGATTGTTGACGTATACGTTATCTAGACATCTTTATATAGGTCACCGTACAGTTTTATATACACATATCTTAAAAGAACTATTTTACGTGTTTCCTTTAGCTGAGAGACTAATGTTAAAGTTAATTCCGTGTACTTTTCGCGACAATAACAGTAAGTCAAACTTTCTGGTAAAGTACATAAGTATTCCAGCAAATATTTGGAAGCATTGAGTCTTACAGTGAAACTTATCTCACTTAAAAATTGTGTTCAGACATTATTTATTATGTTTTCACTTTATCCAAAGGTCTTCAGAATGGAAGCACTGTTTGTTGAGAAAATAATAGTGATTACACATACGAATGTTTATAGCATACATGTAACATGCTTGAAATTTGTTAATTCCAGTACATTGTTAATGTACTATCATTTACAATGTTTTACATTATACTTATTGGTTTATAATCTTATATATCCAGGAATGAATAATACATCATTTGGACTGCACTGGCTTGTTGGCTGCGCTTTATTTGCACTGTTCAGTATTAGTTACAGTGATTACGTGTGTGTGTGCAGCTATAATGCCAAGAGACCCGTATTCTCCAAGGTAAATTTTAATTCTTTCACATTGGTTGATTCTAATTCTTGAGGACATTTTTGCAGTAGAAACTATTTTTCTTGATAAATGTTTTTAAGCCGAACAGTTAAAAACCAGCGAACTCAAGAATTACAAAAATAAAATCAACAATAGTACTTCATTTTACTTACATGTGTTTGTTCAGTCTTTGTGTACATTATATACGCGCTGCACTATACACGAGCGTTATACAGTTATTATATACATGTAAGTTACAGTGTGTACCTTGTCTGTTGCCTTGATGTTTGTGATATCGGTCGTGCTCATATAAATTAGCCATGCCTTTTATTATAGTTGGAGAATTCAGTCTCCTGCGTATTAGGTATGGTTGTGTAGTTGGCGAGTGCTTTATGTGATGGTGCTTATGGATAACTTTATATATTTTATCTAATAATTACTTTGACAAAGTGGCATACTCATTATATCAGCAAACATGGTGTGTTCGGTATTTTGGTTCAGTTCTGCAACTTCGTTCTGACAACCAACCTTTCCCACATCCGTCAAAACTTATTGTATGAAAAGATAATATTTCATTGTGGTTCGGTGTTTTGATACTGTGTGTTGAGGGCAACGGCGCGACATTTTCTGATTGGATTTAATCGCATTTTTCATATGTTTGAAGCCGTCACCACAAGGAGGTGTATGAGGATATATCCACCAGTATGACTGTAAGCCAGACAGAGGACTGTCAGCAGGTCCAGAATGGGTAACAGTTGCATTTGAACATAAGGTATGTCGGATGTTCGAGATTCCATAACGTTTGAAAAATATAATGATGATTCGAAAATTGCTGTCTTGAAATTGTATCTTGTTTCCCCTTAGACATATTCGTATGCTTTCATTTCATTTTCTCAGCGTTGTCACTAAGATGGTTAAGAAAACACTTTAGCAAATACTCTTAACGCGTTTATGGCTATCTACTCGATTTGATCCGTCCAGTATGATCACTTGTTACGGGTATGATTAAAATACAGTATATTACTTGAGACACGGTGTAATTGTTTGAGTTAAACACTGATTATGATGTATTAAAGTTATGACACACCTATTACGGAAGACAATCAATGCCGAAACTGTAGCTTGCTTTTTGTCATTTTTTATCTTTTGCATACTGGATTATGCTTTCTTCAATAAATGGGTTATTCTTTATGTTAAATGCTTCTTTCCACAACCTCTTTATTCTTAGCTCTACTTAAAAGTTTATTTGTCGTGAATCTAATTATCATATATTATCGCAAACTTCTAGTTGCTAACCATTATTTCGCCATGTCTTGTCTATTTCTTTTGCATTAAGAGCTTACAGAACATGTATGTCTGTAAGCAGAAAACACTACAAAACAAGCATAATATTAAGTTTCATTATTACACCAGGAGGCGCTGCTAAGATGTCACGAAAAACGACATCACGCAGCTGTAGAAAGCCTTAATACGTTCCTTGTATTAATGATTAGCCTTTACATGTTGTTGTTATGAGTTACTAATTTTAGCCCACGTGTCACGATGTGTCATGGTGAGTTTAGAATTCACCATTGTTCGACGACAGCCGACGTCGGCGTTGTCAACCAATTTTGATTCAAGCGACCTTTGTCCAATTTCAGCCAAACTTCACAGGGATTATATTTGGATGATTCCCTTCGAAACGTGTTTTAACTTGCAAAATTGCAACCGTAAGTTAAATCTTTAAAATCCTTTTTTACAAATTGACCCAACACAGGGGTCACTTCTTATGCATCGATTTACATTAAAAATATGTTAAAAAATAATCCTGTATGAAACATCAATAACTACAGCTTAAATATCTATAGCAACATGGTGTGTGTTTAGGGGACCTCTGGTATAAAGACGCATTCTTAGATTTAGAATTTTGCTGTATAGCATTGCATAAAATCATTCAAAATGTGTCCCTGGGATAAACATTGGCTGTTTGGTCAATATTTTGCAGCACACCTGGGGTCACTTAGTTTACAAAGACTTATATACTAAATCAAACGCATTTTATTGCCAAAACCAAGGCCAATAAGTTAGATAATTGGTGTGTAACATTGTTTAGCGGCCCCCTTTAAGTTTGTTCGGATCATGCCCTTTCGGTTGAGATTGGTTCCATTCCGGGACTCACTTATTTTACATTGACTTATAAAGGAAGAAATGGAAAAAAACACAAGTCACAGAAATAAATCTCACCAGAAGCTAGTGCAAAAACTTGCAGGTTTTTCATGAGAATGTAACATGGTTAGAATTAGGGAAACTACCGAATATTCATAAAAACAGCGTCTCCTGGTGTTATAGTGAAACCTTATATTATGCTTCCTCCGTTGTGCTTTCTGCTTTCTGACATGTTCTGTTGGTCGTTGATGTTAAAGGAATGGACAAGTCATGGCGAAATAAGGGTTAGGAGCAAACAAATAAACAATAACACATTATCATTCTGTTTCATATGCTAAATAAAATTTATGTACAGTTAAGAATGAAAAACTTCAAATGTGAAACGAAGCATTTAACATAAGGAATGACCCATTTATTGAGAGAAAACCCCCACACATAATCCAGCATAAGAAATCAGTTGATGACGTTCGACAATGCATAATCTCACATGTAATCAAAAGTTCCGATAATCAGAAAGCAAAATGAAATCTTGGCAGTGATTGTCTTCCATACATATTGCTTGCTCTTTCTTAACTGACAGTGAAAATAATGACGACAACATAAATGGGCACTCCCTACATCTGGCAGATTATATTCTCGAAACATAGATAATGTGTTTTGAAAGTAAAATGATAAAATAAATAAATACAATTTCAAAAAAGAACATGTGGCGAAAAACGCCTTATTTTACCACAATTAATAAAAACATAGGCTTTCTTTAATAAATCGCATCCACCCATTAATTGTACAACAACAACTCACATAGATTATTGAATGGTTTACTGCAGTATATTTTAAACCGCTGATTTTATCGATAATGGCCAGGAATGCATAGCTGAAACTTTTAGGTTAAGTTATAATACTTCCAAAAATTATATTATTTATGTTTAGGAGGTTATTTAGTCTGACATCAGTTACAGGGTATGTCCATTTAAACAAACAAATTATAGACACCTATGCCTAGAAACATTTAATTTCACTGTATCGTTATTCCCAAGGCTGACTTTCTATCTAAAATGAAATCTTATCATCTAAATCAGTTAAATGATGATTTTGTGTCAATATTACTTTGATTTGATTCATAAAGGTTTGTTACAAGTAGCATTCTACGATCAGAAAATGCAATTAATATTTAAGTTTAAAACTACTCATTTTAATGCGCATCAATGTAGTTATGCAACGTAAAGCATGAAGTCATGTCTGGACTTCTAATTTTATACATTACTGTAAATACCTGCTTAATTGATAAAACCGTATTTTCCAGTTGGGGTATTTGAAGAATGACACCAATCTTCAGATCTATAAATGCCAAGGGGAACCTTTGGATCAGGATAAAAGTAACTTTTTATCACTTTAATGCAATTAAATGCGTCACAGTCTCGTCAATATCGTCAAATATTTGCTAACATTTTAAGATATTGCCTGAATACCTATAACTACTTCACAAAAGCACAAATTATAAAATTGGCCTCTTCCACGTCCTCTTCAGTACAAACGACAGTTCCGTCTACGACAAAATATACAGAAACAACTTTACTGCAAACATCACTCGCTGTAACAACTGCTGCGTCGACCGTAAGGTCAACAATGAGGACCAAATCTACTGTTATACTATCTTCTTCTGAAGTGACCATTACTGAACAATCAACTCCACATATTACCACACTTCAAGATATTATTTAGACAGCTATTCTACAATATTACACCTTTAACAGGAAAGTACTAGTAACCGCTACACTGAAGCCACTATACTGTGTGTTACAAATGGCATTGTACGATCAGAAATTGCAATTAACATTTAAGTTTGAAACTTCCCTTTTTACTTCGCATCAGTGTAGTGAAATAACACAAAAAAATGAAGTCATGTCTGGACCTCGAATTTAATACATTACTTTTAATACCTGCATAAAATTGATTAAACCGTATCTAATAATAAGGGTATTTGCATACTGACGCTGTCTTTTAGATCAATGTATGCCAAGTCGAATGTCCGGATAATGATAATGTAACTATTTTTGTAACTTAAATGTAATTAAACGCGCCACAGTCTTGTCAATATCGTCAAATATTTGCTAACATTTTAAGATATTGTCTGAATACCTAAAGCACAAACTATAATGTTGGCCTCTTCAGTACAAACGACAGCTCCGTCTACGACAAAACATATAGAAACAACTTTACTGCAAACATCACCCGCTGTAACAACTGCTGCGTCGACCGTAAGGTCAACAATAAGGACCAAATCTACTGTTATACCATCTTCGTCCGAAGTGACCATTACTGAACAATCAACTCTACATATTACCACACTTCAAGGTATTATTTCGACTGCTATTCTACAATAATACACATTTAAAAGTAGAGTAACTATACATTCTCGGCCAGTGAATAACGGTCATTATCATATCTTCTATCAATAGATATTTTTTATTGGTATAGACACCTATTATTGTACCAAAATTAATCATCATATTTATTGAATTTTCGTTGAATATAACATCTTAATTATGAGTAACATGATGTAGGCATTTGGTTCGTGCGATTTGAGATACATGCACATGTATATTGCCTTTGTTATTTCACACATATATGACTTTAAAGTAAACAGTTAATGACTACAGAGAGTTTCAATTGCATTTTATTGACAACTCTATTCGAGTTGACATTTAGTATATTATTATATTCAGTAAAATGAAAGACAGATATATAAATTAAAAATGTTGTCGGAGAAATTTTTTTTTTTATACAGTCAAAATATAATAATGCATTTATGGGATTGTTAGGCATTGAATATGATGTGATATTAACCAAATTGAAGTAATATGCCTCGGTGTATTTTTGCGTCCATGTGGTGAATAATTATTTATTTGTTTACAGGTCATCTTGAGCTGTGTCCAAACATAATTCAATACCTTGCTAAACAGCCCGGGGAACTGCTGGCGCAGTTCAATCAAAGCTGTTATGAAGTGGTACAAGCTAATGTTTCATGGACTCATGCTGAATCCAACTGTAGACAGAATGGAGGACATCTCGTACATATAGCTAACCAACAGGAGCAGGACTTTATTTATAGTTTTTAGTAGAACAACACAGTCATACTGTCTGGTTAGGTCTGCTTGATAGAAGCCAAGAAGAAAACTTCGAATGGACATCGGGTAAATACGTCTGAAAATTAAGGTGTCTTTAGATAATACGTTTCCACCAACATTTGCGTTAGGGTGCTAGATGCTTCTGTCATCAGAATAATTTATTAACGCTGGTCTATTTAAGGCTACTGTAATATTTTGTATTGACAAAAATAACGATATACTCGTTGGGAATCTTTATTTTCTGGTGTATGAAGTGTGAGGTATTCATTGTTTATAACTTAGGTGACCCTGTCACATACACCAATTGGAAGGTAGGACGGAAAAATTACAGGTACCATAACTCTGAAGACTGTGTTTATATGACACCAACAAATGGACAATGGGATGATATACAATGCGGTGGTAACAATGCAATATCAGAAGTGCTTCAAGGTCAAATCGTCATGCGTATGTTTGTCAATACGGTAAATGTATTTCCTACACATTTCTCATTTATCTTTTCAATCAATAGTTTCATTACTTATTCGGTGTATCAAAATGTCGTTAAGTTTTCTTGCGTACATATGATGTTTAATGTTTGCAGCAGTCTACTAGCATCTAAGTCAAGACAAAACCAATTACTCATACATATACCTTAACCGTCGACCAGTTGATGCTTATTGGAAGTGTGGGCGACGATAACACCATACACGTTACAATAAAACACAGTTTATACAATATACTACAACATTCAACACGTATGCCATTCTAAAAGAGAATTATGAGGGACAGTAAAGAAAAAGAGCATATGCAATATCTTATTCTATATCACTTTACAATATCATATAAAATAATGATATAACCAGGTACGAATTGTAAAAATTAGGTAACTGTTGCTAACTGATAATGTTTGCACTAAGGCAGATACCAAATTGGTTGTTATAAGTTACACAAGTTTTAATGTAGTAGAAATGATTTCACAGCTTTTTTTCATTTCGATGCAATAACCCTGAAAGTAAGGCGAACAACTGCTTCGGAAGAGAGAGATGAGACATTAAGAAATTTGTTTTACTTGAGTATTGATCTTTTAACCTCACTTTCAATATCACACTATACATTTTGTATAAGCACGTCGCACGTCATCTCAGCGATAAAATGTGTCGGAGAATACGCTATATATATGTTTTTAAGATTCTACCTCCACCGTTTTAAACCCGTTGCCGTAAGCTTTCAACTCCTTATATGCTGGTATTGATACAATCCGTCGTTATATCAAAGCATACTCATGAAACCACAAATAAAATATAATGTAAAAGTAATTCCTTTTCAGCAAATTAGTGCAAGTAATGTCACCTCTATATAATTTGGGAACAAACGTTCTGGGAACAGCCAACATGTTCTTGCGTTGTCTGGTGACACGGAAAGTCACTCAGCTTTGTATAAATAAATAGTTCAACATGTGTTTCAAAGAACATATGATCTAATTTTGAAAGGTACAAACAGTAATATTACTACAAGGCCTACACGAAACATACATGGATAAGTAAAACACTAAGGATTTCACAAAATATTATACCCGGTAATTGACTTTGTCGAGTAGGTACTTAGCAAGAATTTCAGAACAATGCAAATTCCTTTTTATTATTAGCAGAACACATCGATACTTGCTCTCTTCAATAGTAGTTGTGTATGTGAATGACAGCTTAGAGAAAAATAAAAATCCATAATTTCTATATTTTTCAGCGACTGTAAATCCTGCGCATTCTGATGGTAATATTTTTTTTCACTTGTGTTAAAACGATAGAAAACTATGTCTGATATTGTGATACAATTAACTATTATATTTCAATGTATACATAGTTACAGCACTGTTAAAATATCTTAGTATAACACGCTTCAGTACGACTGAAAAATAGATTTTACCAAACAGTATAAACGTATTGCGCAGACAAATAAAAACTTGATATTTTCTAAGTTCATATAGATATATCGTTATTCATTATTTCTCGTAATGGTAATATTCAAGCATTAAAGTCTCATGATCACTCTCATACTTTTACACATGAACAAAGATTTCTTACCGGTAAAATTGATCGTTTGTTATTTTTATAGTTGAAAAAAAACATAAGTTGTTTCAATTATATTGTAAAAAAATAAGAAACGCTTTTTGGCAACCTGTTCCGTGAAGAAGCGACAACAATATGAAAGGTAAAGGTATACATTTGAGTAAGATAGAAGACACCTATATCATTAATCTATTTCTATCCTTTATACATGAGTACATTTAGTTAAAGTGATAATTGGACTTTAAATGATTTTAGGTAATCGTACAGCCTCCACCAGCTGGCTACGCGAGATAGAGGTGTGCTTGGTCAGTATGGACATAGTTGCTACGAAATTATTCCAAATTTAAGACTTGCCTGGCAACATGCAGAGGACGTGTGTCACAGCAGAGGCGGTCACCTAACTTACATAAGAAATGCACAAGAACAACAATTCCTTCAAGGATTTTTAAAAAACGTATTCTCGCAATTATGCCGTGTGGATTGGGCTCACAGACCATAACACAGAGGGAAGATTTAATTGGTCTTCAGGTTATTAAAGACTTCTTGATTTGTTAACAAAACTGAAGAAGACTAACGTCTGAAGAAAATGCTAGGGTGTTTTTGTTCATTACCGTTGCTTTTAAGAGGTCTAGAAGAACACATTCTTTTAGAGAATTATCCAAAGTTCATATGATAATGTACGCTTTGTATCAGGAATATTTTGCTTATACTATGTAGCAGACTGTTAAAAGAAACAAAGATCATGGAAGTAGCAACTAAATAATGATGCTGTACGTATGTTCATCAGATAAGATTGCAGGAAAATATGGACCAATGTGTGTTACTCTGTCTGTTAGATAACTGAGTAAAATTCCAAACGCATAGATGACAACTTTTGATAATGATATGGAAGTGTCTGTATTATCTCTTTTGATAAAGGCTCACCTGTACAGTTCACTAACTGGGCTCCTGGTCACATCAGTAACTATGCAAGTCACGATCAAGAGGACTGTGTAGTATTTATGCCGTATAAAAATGGTCAATGGGACGATTTACCCTGTGGACATACAAGTCACTCTATATTGGAACATCATCATCGGGTGAAACTAATACGTTAATATGTCAGTACCGTAAGTATACTTTGCACATGCTGAGGCGTCAGTAAAATTGATTGGTAGAGAAAAAGAGGAAACTACTGAATATTCTGAAAGATGAAAGATAAAACATTTAAAACTAATGTATTCGTTGTTACCAGTAGTTTGTAATTAACAGTTCAATCTGCATAGTTACCTATCCCTGGTCTGGTGTAGAAGAAATCACTAAATCTGAAACCGCACATCTGAACAGATTTTGAAAGAAAGAAAACGTTCAGATTTAACAAATAGTATATTTGTTGTTGTTTTAAAGCGCATATATTTGTTGTTGTTTTATAAGATTCTTTTTTTCTTCATTTCTTCAAGTCTAAATGTTTTCAAAAACCAATGACTAGTTATACATTTCACGCAGACACAATATTGTAACGTTCTATGTTCATACAACTGTCCAGCAACAACAGGAATTTCCCATTAGTTTGCCGGTGTTTGTAGGTTTGTTTTAATTTTATTGGAGTTTTGGACACTTAGCGAGTAACATGCAATGTTTGTCTGGGTCCTTAATGTTCCTCTAACATCGAAGTAGAAAGCAAGTGTTTCCCGCACAAGAACACACGAGGAATGTTATGTACGGTGAATGTGTGTAGGGTGAGGGAAGGGGGGGGGGGTCGGAGGGGGCATAGGATCAGGGAGTGACGTTCTGTGGGCTGATCTAGTTTTTTGGCTTTCATGGTAATAATTTAGACAAATAATTTATTTCTTACTTTTGTGGAATACATCACATAAACACAGGAAATACTTGTTTGAAGTATGTCAACTACAGGAGGAAATTTCGATTTTTTTCAGCAAGCGTACGTAAATGACCTCCTTCATATTTATATTATCATGATCCTGTATGTCACCAAGTGTTGAAATAACCTAGAAAGGGAACTGCAATCGGAACTGCAATTAATCAAAGCTAGTAGTAACTCATTATTATCCAGTCAAAGTAAGCTGTAAGAGAAATTGTTAGAACTGACAGCTTTAGCCGCCTTGTAGTTATATACCATAAACAAAACTGTTTCCATTAATAGCTGAATTATCAATCAACTATTGTGCCACTTTTTGACTTGCATTATGTTTTCAGTTTTGAAGATTCTTTTATAGGAATTGCAGCTGAACCGGCAATTGTTGGATAGACGCGGAAGTGTGTTGTTCTTATAGTAGGCATGTGGACTTAAATGCTGAACATACATTGTTTATGAAAAGAATTTTCTTTCAAAGCCCATCAGTACTGTTGATAACGAAAATAACACTAGATAATTGCCAGAGATTGCCCTTTCCCAAATGGTCCATCCATATCAAACAAATTAAAACGTGTTCAGAAAGAAAAGAAATACACCAGTAACAATGTGTGACAGAAGTAGAATAAACAATCGTTTGAAAGTTTTTTAATGTTTCTGTGTACTCATAAACCTTTTTAAAAAAATGCAAAAAACGAAAGAAATTGTTTAGTTCTGCTCATGTACAAATACCAAAAGGAGACAAATTGAAGGTCATCTTACTTGTCTACATCCCATAGTCAAATATCAAAAGTAATAGTCAATTGGGGTTGTGGTTGGTTTTTAAAAAGGGAAGAAAGAAACGTTTCATATTGTAGCTGAATTACAACTAGGTTTACCTACTAGTTTAGGAAAATAGCGGTTATTAACAAGCGAATTTTCAGTAACAATAAGTTTTAGCATAAAGTTAAGTGTATCTAACTAAAATACGTAAAGAACGGGTTCAAATAACTCAACCATAAAACTATAAATGTCAACTAGCTTTACATCGACACATCGATGTACTATAACAACTTGACATTTGATAAATCATTGTACTAATACCCGACATAGTAGTTAAAGTAGTTCTTCTTTAATTTTACATACGGTTTGCGATGATGTGAAGTATAATACGTTCAATATATATAACCGGGTTGTAAGAACATTCGTTACTATATACATTATAACCGATTTCTTCAAACAAATGACAATTAATGCATTGTTTTCTAACAGTATATTGGTCAACGATCTTTTTCCGTAAAATATAAATTAAAATATACGGTAAGCCGTTATTTCAAACAATGTGAAACAATATTCACAGCGTTGCATGTACCTAGAACAGTGATGCACTTTAGTAAAAAGGCTTTAAGTACTCAGTCGCAGTACTGATCAATGTATAATCCAGTGCAATGTACGTCAAGCTTTAATGTTCTCAACAAGCGGTCGATATAGTTAAAAAGCTGTAGATGCTTTGAAAGCGGTTACAAATTGTTCAACTTTGAGTTAAGTGATTTATTCCTATTGATAAACATTAATGAACGTGTTGAATCGTTCAATATGTCAAGAATAAGATAAGGCGTAAATAAATGCACATATTATTTATACGTTTGACTTCGAATTATATAGGAACACGAAAAATATTTCACCTCGGAAAAATCAAATACAAACGAAAGCCTAACGAGCTTGGGAGCAATAAAGGATATACAGTATATAGGTGTAATATGGAAATCCAAATATACAATTTCCAAGAAAGCAAAGAGGTAAACGATATGATATATTCAAGTTAAAACATACCGACAAGTATGACAATAGTTGCGATATCTTTCTTGAACAATTTAAAAAAAGTATATTTTGTACTTTCATGCACTTTAATATCTCAACCTATGAGACATATCGTTTCGGTGTAAACTGTCAAAAATACAATTTAATTTCAAACAATATAAAAGTTAATATTTACGGTCGAACACGCCACGGTGATATTCGTTCCAAAAATTATGAAGGACAGTGATAAAAGATATTTCAATTTTAACTAACATGGCTAAAACAACTCAATATCCAGGCTTGATCAATGTATTTCCTATATGAATATTTAAAGTTTCATTCTTCTCGGGGGGTGGTTTAGAAAGCTTTTGCCTGTATATTGAACCCATGGTCACGAATGAAGCATCTTACCAACAGTTTGCTTTGGCTAGATGCATTTTCGAAAGTCACCTTATTACAAATCATATTCAGTAGGAATTAGAGTACATTTTATTCAACTGCATTTATGCTCATTATTGACAGAGTATAAATGAATAATGTATGTTTCAAAAAGGTTGATGGTCACTTTAAATGTAATATTATTAACATAGTCTAAAATCCGACTATATAAGCAGGCAATTAAAAAAATAGTCCTTAATATACTACCAGTGTCCTGCTTTAAAACACATTTGACAAACCCACTGATTCAGCATACTTGCAATAAATGAAACTAAAAGATACAATGTGAAAGGCATGTATTTGAAACGCCTATTTTGTTAAAGTTCAGTGTAAGAACAAACGAATATTGAACGTATTATTCAGTCAAATCAGAATTGATAAAAAAAAAATTCTAGTCATGAAATAAGTATACTGAACAGTGGAATTTTACAAAGAGAAATACTTTCTATTAGTGAATTGATTTGAAGTAAACAAATGAGATTTTTTGGCAAATGAGTAATGACAGTATGATAAACGACAGGTCGTAAACAAGGATTAGTTCGGGAATTTGATCGGTGCTGTTTGAAAGGAATGCATTCAAGAATCCCTGATTTTCTGTAAAGACCATATTTTTAATCATGTACATCCATTGTAACCGTTTCCGTATACCAAAGCCAACGCCGAACTATGAATTTATATTTGTTGTAACTTTTATTCAATTGTAAATGCGCAAGAGTCAATAAGGTACCAGGAGAAATTGATTATTTGTCATTTTACTTTGTGAACGAGATATATTCTTGTGAAACGTCTTACGTCTGACAGTAGAGAGTTTATGGAAATATTGTTAGCTTTCTACATCGATTGTGTAATGTTCATAGTTTGAGTTAATAAACTATTGTGTTAAACTATATGTCTTACCCACTGTTAGTACATAACTATCAAAATGTATGCATGCGACAGAGCTCGAAGAAAAGCATTAACGAGAAAATAGTTATATAACAATCATATACAAACGTTTGTCTCGGAACATAAATAAGTGGTACAAACTATGTAAATATTCATCTAGATAGTTGCTATTGCACGTGTTTTGAGATAAAGAGTCTGCCGAGGTACTGATGTTGCTTGACCTCTTCAAGTTATCATTAATCACATTAAAGTTTAGTTACCTTCATTTTTCCGACATGTATTGAAACAGTTTTGTTTTTACTAATTCAAGCGCAAAAGAACACTACGCCGAAGTTTTCTATGACAGTAACTTAATGTGATCAGCATTTCTAATGAAACTATCTATATTAGAAAGCAAACTTCTAATTTAGATATTAAAATTTTATAGTATATCTGTTAATGCATTGTTTCAAATTGCAGTTGCCATTATATTTTTCGTGACGTGTCAGTTTATACAATATTTTCCAATTAAATTTAACTTACAAACAGATTTTTGCTCGAATTCTTTTCCTCGTGACGGAGATCATTTGAAAAATTGAAGTATTGATGCAAACCCCTATATTTTATATGTTTTAAAGTCATTGTGAACTAGGTTGTCTTTGTTTTATTTTGCCCTCAGAGACGAAGTCGTAACAGATCAACACTAACTTTTTCATACAACATAAAGTTTAACAACACATGTAGTAAATTCTGTCAATGTTATGGAAACAAACCTGTGTTTCGCAGCCTAAACGTTCGTGTGGTCTCTTTTAAGGATTAAATAGTAACTTTTGGCAATTTAATAAGAAAGATAACAAAGGCAGTGAAATATAGCTTGGAATTGAACCTGGTCAAGATCGTTGTTAGTAAAATAGGAAAACGATTTCAGGTCGACAACTCGTGTTGCTTTGAAAATTGGTATGTTAGTAGCTTATTTGGAGATGTTACTTGTGATTGTAGCAATTGTTATAAGTCATTTTCTATGGGGAGATCAAAGACGGGGATTCCGATTTAAATTAAGACCTACCATATTGATGTAGGTATATAATGACTTTCTAATGGGCCCACATCATCTGACCCGAGATCTCGCGTTCGTAATGAAATAACCAAGTTTAATCTGAGACGCGGAAAGTCAGACATATGTTCCCCTTAAACAGGTAATGAAAAGAAAATAATATGTCCGTTTATAAACATAACACTCAATTTAAATGTCGTTTGCTTTGTGTAAAGTTGATGCTACATTTTATAGCGAATAAGGGAACATACTCCTTTGCCAAGCAGATATATTATTTTAAAAATATGATTGAAATTATAACTAGGAAATTCTTCTTTCATATTTCATTACTGGTGGTATGTTTGTTTTAATCATTCTTTTACACGGTTGAATGCCATATGAGAATAAGATGTATTTTGATTTACATGTTAATCTGTGTATGTCTGATATGTAACCTTCTTAAATAAAGATTTTATTATTATGATATTAGTAATAATAATAATAATAATGTAATGTGTATGTCTGATTGTACCTCTAAAAATTAATATGATTAATAATAATAATAATAATAATATATTAGTATTATTTTTGTTATTATAGAATATATGATATATGATCCAACCTGTGTAGGCGATATACGGACTGGTATTTAGGCGTGTTTCTTCTTAAAACAATTGCTACATAAGCTAAAGGAAGCAACTTGAGCTAACTTTCTAACTTTTGTGTTGCTGAGGGACGCTATCACAATGGAACTGGTTGGAATCGAGCCTAGGACCCTCCGATCCTGCGGCATACGGGCTACCATTTAAACACGGCGACTGCTCTAATATATCAGTCCATCCATCTTGCGAAAACTCGAAATAAATCAAGCTAGAGTTATGAAACTTTACAAGATGATAGTAAGGACTTTATGCATGTTCTTCTATTAGTCCTTGTCTACTCACCTATAAGCCAATGTTACATCCTCTCATAAACCATTTAAGGGAATTTCATCAAACTCGATTTTAATTCGGCGCCTACTTTGCTATACATTTACATATCCAAAAGTATAATCCATTATATGGTTTTGAAGAAACCTGTAGGATACTCTGCATTGATTCACAGTACTTGATGCTCTTATTACTATCTGAAGGATAACATAAACAACTTCTCATGAATACAATTTCATTTTAAGAGCAACTGTGGGAAAGTTCTGTAACATCGTATATTATAGAATGATATAAATTATATTTTGTTATGAAGTTTTGCGATAAGCAGTCTGCACTAATTTGTCAAAATTACATTTCACATAAAGAAATATAATACGTTCACATAAAATATCATTATATAATGTTTCACTAACTGAAAGTTATAACAGTAACGCATAAGCAGAGGTCGACTACCGGTGATACATCAAAAACGTCTCTACAATATATTACAGTTTCCCACAAGGATCGCATACACAACTACTTACTTTCAATGCAAACAGGTTAAATACGATACCAGTTACTACATGATTATTAATAACATTTAAAAAGCAATTAAAGTGAAGTCTTAAGTATCGTTTAAAGTTACACCATTGTTCAAAGTGACCATCACAATTCAAGTAAAATATTAATAACGATTTATTTCCGCTTAATGTTAATGTTAAAGGCCTAGACTCACTTTGTATAATTTTGGGTAGTGACAGAACTGTGTTATATTTTATCTTGAAAAGTTAACGTTTTGACCGCTTCTTTACCGAAAAGCTTTGGCAGAAAGCATTTCTTATTTTGTAATGTCGTTGAAAAAGTACTGCGCTATATATATAACATGTACTTTTGACTAAAAATTTTTTTTTATTAATGTAGAAATACGTACACAGAATGATTGATTTCAACGAAGCCTATGACATCTACGAGTGGCAAGTAATTTTACTTCAATAGTGCTGAAGGGACTTAAATAATATTACAGCAACTGATAAGAATTTGTTTTTATTTCTCCCGAGAGAAATGATTTTCAATACTTATAATAATAAAAATGAATTTTTTAGCACAATACACATGTCACAATCGTACAAGAAAAAAGAATGGTTACAATTAATAAAACATTAAATTAAACATTTCAAATTAAATGTTATCACAGGTATTATCACCCTATTAGTTTCAACTGTTAAATTATATCCTGTTCAATATAACACACTGGTTAGCACCATAGCAAATAGTGATACACAAAGTGTAAGTAAACCACATGTTGGTTTCAAACATAAAGAAAGTGATAGACATCATTAAACTTGTTCTTCGAGGACGGAAAGGCTACGATATTTTACACAATTTTGATTTACTTTAGCATTGTTGAAAATGTATGTATTTAGACTGGTTGCTATCGTGAGAGTTCCTTTTTTCTAAAAACGAAGGAAGTTGAAAATGTGTTAGTTAAATAAAACTTTCAACCATAGCCTTCGAATACTGTAAGTAGCAATTCTTTGATTAATGTTGATTTACGTCGATTGTTTCCTATATTCCAGAGTGCCCAGGGTGTCAACACACTTTGACGCTACTTAACATTGGCTAGTACGGGTTAAATGCAAAACATTTTTCAAAAAGCTGTAAAACAATCGGAAGGAAGGTTTCGTGACTTTTAATGCCTTATATGGGAAAGCAACAAATAAGTTTGTAACCATAATACTACATGTACAGCCAGTTTTCTAATATATGATTTCCATTGCACGATATTTACTACAGTTAATGAAAGTCAATGACAATATGCTCCTCCTTGTTCGAAGAGTTACGTGAGAAAATTATTACTAGTGTCATAAAACAACTTTAATAAGACTCCAGCCATTAACAATCAAGGGTTTACATTTGCAAGAGAAACACGATAGTGCGTTCTAAATGACAGCTGAAGTTTTTGCCTGTCTTAATCGTTGTGAAGGGTTATATATACCGAAGTTATCTGTGAATGTTTAAAACATCTTGGATGCAATGTTATATTAAGTGTTTGGAGTGTCCAATAATACTACAGGTGGGTATTAGTGAAAACACAGATTAAAAGATGCTTTGCTTAATAATGTATATTTCTGCATTAATGGACAGTTTAATTGCATACATTTCATTTTTTTGACAATTTAGTCTGTAAAAAAGTTTGAATCATTGATGACTGTATGCTGTAAATAACTCCAAATATTATTTTATCTTTGATTGGGTTTTAACACATTTTTTATTATGCATCAAACACTGTTTTATTTGCTCAAGCACAAAATTATATATATCTAACTCGTACAATGTGCTCTGTTGCTGTAACATGTACTTCTACAAATATACAAAACTAAGTCAGAAGTACGGCAGTTGTAATGACTAGTATCTGAGGAAATTGGAAATAATGTAACAACATTTATATTGATTTAAGAGGTAAAACACATTTTGGGAAACACTGCATATTAAAGTTTATATTGTATACAGTGTATATTCTCTTTTTTACATGGTGATCAAAACTTCATAATGTAAGAACTTCAAAATGTATAATTGTATTTACTTTTCAGTACTCTAATTCTCAGTTTTTATTTAACAGATGACTTCCACGGTAATTTTTAATCTGTGTAAATTAAAAATGACATATCTTTTGATTGGTATTACATAAAATCATATACATGTAAATACAAAGACGGGTTGTATACCTCCAACTTAATCGCTGAATGTTAACTATGGTACACTTAAATATATTATAATCAATAGAAGCAAGTAAGTAAAACAAAGTTTCATAGTTTTAAAGTGAAATTAATTTCATCAAACCGGAAGATGGAAGTCGAAGGATCACATGTACAAGTAGCTGTCATTTTATCAAGAAAGATGTCTTACTGACGGAAATGACCTTTATTTGTACATTGTTCCAAAAACATTCCTAACTTTGTTTTTTTAATGGATAAGTACAAACTAGAAACATAACGCAGTGTTTTTACAATGATATAGCAAAACATAAGAAAGGAATTCTGGCAGCTCTTTTTCTTGAAGAAACAACTTGTATACGAAAAAAAGGCATATGTCAACGTTGTTTTAGAGTGAATAAAACATGGCTCTATCATTATCATATCAATAAATCTATGTTACTATATCAGTCAATTCAAAGAGATCCTGTGACTTTTAAGACTATAATGATAATAATAATAATAATAATAATAATAATAATATTCTTTATTTAAAGAAGGCAACTCAATAAGTCCGAGGACTAATCTTCCTCGAGGCCTTTCTATGAACATTGCATTCATAATGCAAAACAGTTAAACAAACTCTGTGATTACCTCTGTGTAAACAAATTCTGTGTTGTCTGTGTTAAAATCTGTGATTACATTAACAATCATGTATAAAATTGCTAATGTAAGTATTACAGTTGCTCGATATGTACGACAATTGTCATAAATTGAAATTATACTTTGTTCGCATACAGTTCATTGAGGATGATATGACTGTCACGTGGTAAAAGAGTCTTGCACACATATTCTACTTTCTTACGCAAAAGTATTAACGTTAGATGTAGGCATATATCTATTACATCACTGCCGCATTATCCTAAATGATACCAAAGATTATCATACAAGGAACAGTAATTAATTAATTCCTATGGTAATAGATAAGATAGTGTTCCTGAAGAAACAATTTAATACAAACTAGATAAAACAGTCTCAGTTTTCTTATCATTGCCCGTATCTACATTGTAGATAAATATTAATGAAGACTAATGTACATGGTTTATTTAAGATATTTTTGTATTTTGTTATAAAAGGCGCCTGAGACTGACAAGACCACGGTGACATACAATGAACTTAGATTATCTTACAACATTAGTCTATTCTTCTTCTCGGATCTGTTACCTAGGCGTAATATTAAACATCCGTTTCATGTTTCTGTATTATGGAAATGGATCTAAATGGTACAAGAGTTAGTCCGAATATTTTACTGGCGATTAAATGAATTTGTGTTTGTTGCTTGTTAACAGAAATCCAGCTTTAAAATTTGGGAGGATTGTTATATCTACAAAAGGGTAAATATCAGTTTGATGTTTATAATTGACGAAAAAGGAATATATTTTGCCAAGCAACTGAATAATAGTTGAGTTACGTACTTTGCAGTAAATTTATTCTGTACATTTATTCTTTAGTTTTATACGAACGGAAACACGTTCGAACGAACAATGAATAAATAAATAAATAAATAAATAAATAAATAAATAAATAAATAAATAAATAAATAAATAAATAGAGGATAATTGTTGGTTTCAGTGTAAGATCACGTTTTTTTTTCCAGTGAATTATAATTTTCTCCAGTGAGAATAAAAGTGATAATCTCACAGTTCTGAAACAGTGGATTACCATTTTTTTTCACGTTTTACAACTTTAGCCGGAAATTTTAAAAGTATACCGAGCGTTATTAATGCTGGAGACCATGCGACGATGACGTGTTAAATGACGTCATTGTTCTATGTTTTCTGATGACGTTTCCGCGATTTTCAATGTTTTATAGAAACAAACTCAATAAAAATAGAGTTTTAACCATAAAATAAACAGAAAAATTGTTGTATGGTGTATCACGTAATTTCACTCGTGAACAACAAAAGTAGTTAACGTGGGCGCCATACTGGGAACTCCTTTTGGGGTTCGTTGGGGGTATAACGTGATCTTACACCGAAACCAACAATTTCTCTATATAATTTCCCGAGTGGGCACCAAAAGTGATATTTTCAGGGGGGGGGGGGGCGCGGATGAAAATAACAACTTTTGGTGTTCACGAGTGAAATTACGTGATATTACACCGATACCATCAATTTTTCTGTTTATTTTATGGTTACAACTCTCCTTTTATTGAGTTTATTTCTACAAAATATCGAAAATCGCGGGAAACGTCATCAGAAACATAGCGCAAATGACGTCATTTAAACGACGTCATCGTCGCATGGTTTCCAGCATTAATTACGCTCGGTATACTTTTTGACGTAAATCCGGGTTAAAGATTGCAAAACAATGAAAAATAAAAATGGTAATCCACTGTTTCAAAACTGTGGATTATCACTTTTATTTCACTGAGAAAACTCTATAATTCACTGGAAAACATAAAATAAATAAATATATTCTGTGGCACTGTAATATTCAAGGAAATACAAACACATAATTATTGAATATGTCATAATTTCTGTGCAGCAAATAATTGGCCAATTTTATTTAGAGTCGTCTGCTGCGTGTGGAATTTCCAAAATGGAATTTGTAGATTTACTTTAGACCTGAGCGCCTAGCTTCTTCAATAATCAAATAACGATTAGGCAGTGGAACCACTATCTGTTGGATAAGAAAGTCTGTAAGAACCTTTTTATCAAATCATGTAAATGTTTCTTTTTAACTTTCTACGTATTCTTGTTGAGGAATCATAATGGAATGTATCGGTCTATTCGTTAAATACAGTTTTTAAAAAAAAAAATACACGGAGTTTATAAAGTGAAATGGATCATGTTTGATACTATTTGATACTGTTGTACGGATTTACGGGAATGAATGTTGTCAGAACCAACCGTTGTTTTAACAATAACACACTTTGTGGAAGTTTGTCCTGTTACATGTAATATTGTAAATGCATTTAAATTCGTTGGCATACTGAAATCTCGTGGAATTAAAAAAAAAAAGGAATTGCTCGGACACTTTTATTCGTGGAATGCATTTTGTGTTGCGTCATACGTGTGTTATGTGAAATCTTGAATTCGTCGAACGACTTTCACACGAAATTCAGTGCACATAGAACATTAAATTGTTTTACAGTACATTTTAATTTTTATCAAAACTACCAGTGATAAGTAATACATAAGATTTTATGAATTCACATGTATTGACATAGCAAAGATAATTACTGATCGCTTACACATGTGCCTATTTCGTATGATATTTTAGATAAGAAAGGCATTAATATCATTTGAAAAAAGAAAATGTTGGATTTTGCAAAAAATATGTTCCGGATGGTTTTTCACTAATTAACATCCGAACGATATAAAATACAAGAGTGGCAGACATGGGAAGGACAATATAAGGAACGTTGTGCAAATACCATGTGATTTGGTTGGGACGAGCATCGTCATTTCAGTACGCTTAAACAACACGAAGAAAACATTGACTATTGAAATATAGAAGCTTACCGGTATGTCATTGAATTTGTTTTTAATGTAAAGAGCCATGTTTATGCCACAGAGCGCTATATAAACTCTCCAAATATTGCAATTGTTTTCGAACATCCTTAGTAACCTGTGCAAATAAAGCAATCACGAAAAAGCCTTTGATTTCTTTTTGTGAGCATCATGGTAAGTACATAAATTCTGGAGATTAAAAATAAAAGAATATGCAATAATCATGTTAAAATTAACAGGCTTACAATATTTTTGTTCTCTTGCAAATAGTAACATGTTAACAATACATTTTTGACCTAAACAATTTGATCTAAAATGCAAGGGTCCAGTCAACAATTCTATAGTGTTCGCATACCATTAAAATATAATAATTAAATTTAGAAAATTTGATATGAAATGGTATTTGCGTAAATAAAGATTTTTCTAGTATATCTTATTAATTGATTGAATGCATATAGGCTCTGTAATTGGGCTGAAGACAGTCGTCAATTCGACGGCCTGAAGCCCAATAACAAGGCTAATATGAATTCAATTAATTAATGACAATTTTATTAATTAACTATATTATATTTTGGCCAAATGTCTTTAAATCTTCCAAATCTGTATGTAAGTAAAGAAAAGGTTTTGGCGAATTTTGGCGAAATGTTTGAAACAAAGCAAGATTCGATGAATTGTTTCAAAACGGCGTCCAGAAAAACAGCAACAGGGTCCCTTATTGGCCGAGCAGATCGTCCCATCTCGTATTGGTCGAGTTTGTTTCAAATTGGCCGCGTTTTTCCCGTATTGGCAAATTTCTACCATATTGCAATAAAGTAATCAATATCACGTCTAATATCATATATTTAATCAATAATAGGGAATAAAAACCTTTCTTTATTTTCAAACGATTATTTTGTTCTATCAATATATAATTTCGAATTCATACATGTAGGCAAACTTTAAAAGTCTCTAAAGAACGCAATTATTACAGAAAGCCTGTCTAATAACATGTTCTCTCGTTTTTTCTTCAATATGTCTGTACTGAAATGGAGGCCGATTTACAAATAATAAATATGTTTTAGGAATATACACCATCCATATCATTAACTTCTGTCTATATGTTGTGTATAGATTGTATAATAATTTATACAACATTATACAAATATAAGGTATAACTTTACACTTATTTGCATCAGATGGTCGAATTTCATAAACAAGTAATTTTATAACTAGACTAGTCCTGCTGGAGACGTTTACAAATTATGTTGTTCCGTTAAAGATAGCGCCGGCAAAAACATCAGAAACTTCTAATACTGAATAGGTCGACAGCTAAAACTGAACCTTTTAAATATTTTTATCCCAGCTTAATCCATTTTTGTTTGGAAAGTGCTTATTAGTAAAGTATCTAGAAAAGGGAAAAGTCAAAACACAACAGCAACAACAGCAGCATACAAAACACTCTAAATTAGGATAGGTGTATATATAAAAGCGATCTACATCATTGTTGTCATTTGTACTTAAGTTACACTAAAATTGCCTTTTATTAGGTGAGAAACTATTGAATTTATCCTATTTTTCAGAACAATGATTCACTTCAAGGGTGTTCTTTTCTTCTGTGGGGTATTGTTTGCCCTGGTAAAGGAAATACAAGCGGTTCATACAGTGCAAGACATCAACAAACTCTCAGCAAAACTTTTGAAAGGCTACAACAAGAATATTCTACCCTCCAGCAACTTTGATGACAAATTCAAGATTGATGTTGTAGTCAAGCTCGTTGCCCTTGGTGATATAGATGAGGTTGAGGAGAGACTTTCAACCGTGATGATGTTTATATTCCAGGTAACTGTTTCCGGTCTGACTTTATCTAGTTCCGGTCTAATATATTTTCTAAAAATAGAAACTGTTATTTTTTACTTCTCTATGTACTTTTTGAGTATAAGTTTGTCCCACTTCATTCATACAGAACCGCAAAACATTGGAATGAATTCATCCTGGCTGTATAAAATATCCAAAACGTTATAAATCAAATGTTATCCTAACTATTTATCTATGGATCAAAATGAAAACCACTTCACTGACATCACCAAGTATTTTTTACAGTTTTATTTTGAAAAATGGTGTAATGATATAATTTATACAATGTTTACAATTTCAGTGGAATGATACAAGCATGCAATGGAATGAAAGTGATCACGACGGCATAAGTAATATTACAATGAGCTGGATGGACGTATGGAAGCCTGTGTTGATGATAACAAATCCTCATCAAGATGCCTCAAGACAACATTCCGACAAAGAATCTGTAAGTGCATGTGTCCATGTGTAAATGGTACATGGCGTAACTAGATTCCAAATATATTTCTATGGCCTTCGCTCTTACATGATTGTATTATTTTCGGAATATTAATATCACCGAATATTTCCCCTATGGTGAACATATAGACATTAAGGGAATGGTCTAGTTTTTTGCAGAAAAGAGGTGATAAACAGAACAAAATGACAAAAACAACCTACAAATTTTTAATTAGAATGTTTGTTTATGAAAACATGTTTGCAAATGTAATTATTTATTTTTGAGGACAGCATTTGTTTTTTCATCCGTGTCCTTTTTTGCTGTTATTTTCAGGATACTGTTGGGTTTTCGAGTAATGGCCAAGCCTATCTCTTGGAACTGGTGACTTTCCAAACAACTTGTGATCTGGACACTACATTTTTCCCGTTTGACATACAGAAGTGCACTATTAGTATGTATTTTTCCGAGAACGATGCATACGAAATGAGAATAACTGCAGCCTGGTTATCAAAAACAAGTTTCTCTAAAGAAAATGGTGCTTGGAATTTAATAAACCAAAACATTGCAGGAGATGATTTTTCCCGTTTTACTATTACCCTAAAAATGAAAAGGAAGCCCCTTTTCATGTTAGTGAACATACTTCTGCCGATCATTGTCCTAGCTTTACTTACACCACTAGTGTTTCTCATGCCTAAAAATTCTGGTGAACGTGTAGGCTACTCCATCACAATGCTACTGGCCATTTCTGTGTATATGACAATAATCAGTGACCATTTGCCTAAGAACTCGGACCCTATGCCTTTGGTTTCGATCATGATATTTGTCTGGTATGTGATGAACTCTAGTATCGTTTTCATCGTCATCATGAACACTAAAATCAATCATACCAAAGATGGACGCCCGGTTCCGAATCTAGCCCGGAAGTTTGTTATTCTTACCCGTAAAATCAAAGGACAAAGACGATTGCATGTAGGTGAAACGGCCGATGAAGAAGGCAAAGGATGCCCGAAAAATGTAAACGATACAGAAGACGACAACGAGGTAGAAGAGGGCAAAGCATTGAATGGACGCGGTAAACCACCACTTGAAAGGTCGGACACGTTTTTCAAGGCCCGTTTTCCCGATGGCGTGACATGGCAGGAATTGAGTGTGGCGATAGACAAATGGGGTGTTGTGTTGAGTTATGTTATTAAAATAGCTGTCCCATTGGTGTTCTTTACCATTATGAAAACACAGAGCGTTAACGCTGAGGGAGATATTTGAGTGGTGCAGACGTCTTACATCGAAACGTGCGTTACTATTCTTTCAAAACAAAGGACACACATGTTATGAAACAACAGCCTATTTTAAATAAAAAACTGTCGAAACACGGATACTAATAGCTCTAATCTTTTAACCTCATTTCAAGCTTTTCGCAAGTATACTCAAACAGTCAACATTATATTTGTATGTTACATATTTCAATAAATACATATAGTAGTAAAGCTACCTTCGCATTGCCTTTAAAGGACTTTGTCATTATGATTATGCTAAGATTGTATGTAAATCTATATCATGTTTAGAAAGACTTTGTTAGATGTTTGTAAGATTTATGGCTTAAAGCAAACAAGCGTCTTGAATTTTTGAAGTAAAGATATATAATACAGAAATAAAAACAAAATGGATTTTGTTTTGTTTTTATATGTTCAACATGTTAAAAGTTAAAGAAGTCACACAATGAAGAAGCTAACAAACGGCAATATTTTTGTGTGAGATATTTTTATGATAGAGGTAGTGATAGGTGTTTATTTCTTCACATAACAGAAGTTGAAGACATTTCTTTTGGCAGCTCAGTGCGCATGGAGAAATATCCCGTTAATTGCATTTTAAACAGATGGATTCTGGCAGGTACTGTGATGTTTTTATTGAGATTCAGAATGAAAATTATTCCGTCCCCTATTTCTTGCAAATGGCCCTCTTTTGACTTAGAGGACAACGGCAGTGTTATCCACAAAAGGAGCGCGATGATGAACAATTGTCTACTAAATCCATTGTCATTTAAACAAAAAGACGTATCGAATTTTTAAAAAACCAACACATATCTTAAAATATGTCATAAAAACATGATGATTGGCACGCGATGTTTCTCAAATTCCTAGTAACCATTGTAACATAATTAACAAAGGTATATAGAAACTTAAAAACTACATAGGTGGTCGTTTTGCTGTTTTGCTGAAAACAGTCGAAAAGTTAAATGTTCATATATCTGCAGTCTTGCTAAAGTGGCACTTCATTCTTGCTAAAGTCCGAAGTATATAACATGTTTCAGCCAATTATTAGATACAACATGAAACATACATGATGAAAAATGATACATATCAGTGGCGTAGTATAGAGCCTTTAAATCCGTTTCATATAGTATGGTTATAACTTTGGCAATGATAATATTCAAGTAGTATAAATCAGTGATAAATGTTTTTCTTAAAATAATGATAGTCACTTTGATGTCTTTAATAAATAACAAAACGAATATGACTTTAAATTTAAACGAATATTCTTTTTATATTGTGCTTACATCAGCCAAATGTCTTTGCAGGTAATACCATTTAATTGCTTCCATTTGAATATGGTTAGTTCTGACATGGTTGGATGTGTTGTTGCTTATAGTGTGTGTTGATGTGATGGCCCTTCCTTGTTGTTGTAGGAGTTTTACTCCGGTTTCAACCGTATTTTGGTCATTTTAACAGGCGAACATTTTACCTGTTACCACTAGACTCCTTTCCTCCGTACGATACTGCTGTTTTTCTTACATATACAGACATGGTCGGCAGCTGGGCTCCAACCAATGGCTCTCAATCTATGAGAGGTTACAGCAATTTCAAGTCAGCCTCTTACCACTCAACCACCGATGTTCAAGTTCGTTCTTTAGTGCAGCAGTTTTTGTATCATTTCATCTGCCGACGTTTGAAAATGTCAAAATCCTTTCTTTTTAGGAGGAAATAAAAGTTATGTATACTGCTATTAGTGTCGAAATACTATATCATACAGACTTAAAGAGTAAAGTCTTGATAAATTGATATGATTTTGTCCAGTAGAAGCAGAAAATCAACTTAATAGATAAAACAACCCGATTAAGAGACGGAAAATAAACCTAAATCAACGGATGTTTTTATTTAAGCCATTTTAGTTTCTGAGTTTAGAGCTAAGATAAATTATCCAGAAGGGTTTTTGGTTGAAAAGAAGAACAATTTTCTGTTTAAAAAGAGCTATTGTCGTAAGTATGGATTTGTAAGTAAACGTTTACAGCTGAAGTAAAAGTTTCGAGCAGAACATTGATTATAACACTACGAAGTATTATGTTTAAATGCGTACAAGTACAAAAATGTTCGTTTGCCCAAGGATGAATTTGAAAATGAAATATTTGAGATTTATATCTATTTGTAAAAATGTCACTGAATAGGCGCTGTGAAAGGAGATCGTATTTTCACGAGAGTTTGATACTGGTAACTTGTGACACTGAATTAATGGAAAACACAGTTTTTGTGCTTAAACAAGATAACAAAATTAATTACCCAGTGAAATATAAAATTACTTTTGATATACCTCGGCGATATACGAGCCAAAATATATCATTTAGAAAAATAGAGTTTTCCCTTAGGATATGACCTGCGAATGTCATGGGAACATTTCTGTATCTATTGTATCAGTTGACCTGTAGATGGAGTGTTCAAGATGTAATATGTGACAAAGATCGTAAACTGTTGAAATTACTGTGACACAACATCGAAGGATTTTCCATTGTAAGATTTACACAATGGCAGCAACAAGGCGTAAATGTAGGCTGATTTTTGTAGATATTTAAAGCACCGGTTGATAGATGAATCAAGCACTTGTCTGGACGTACATCTGTGACCAGATAGGTAGTATTTCGGAAAACTGAAAACCAAGTTGAAGGGGACAAAGTCTAGGGGATAAGGTGGGTCGGGAAAAACGATTGGTTACCTTGATTTCGAAAAATCTCTGACAAGAGTGGTATGGGATGGTACTTTATCAGGTAATGGACAAAACCACTGGACGCCGGGTAAAGTGGTAATCTTGGTGTAGGACCACTAGGCAATGTCAATGCCAAATATCCGAGCCATGTGGTCTAAGGCAAAAACATTATAAAATGTTTTCCTATATACCTCAATGTAAAATCAAGTGGTCTATTTTGACCCTGGGGTCAAAATTTGAAAATTTTGGTAGAGGCCGCTAGGCCATGCTACATGCTAAAAACAAAATGTGTCTTAACTCTACGCTATGTGGTTTTCGAGAAGAACATTTCAATAACTTTTCCTGTAGAAACCTATGAAAAATTAAGTGACCCCAAATGTTTGTAGAGGTCATACACTGACCATTAGGTAATGCTATCTGCTAAATATCTAAGCTCTATGCCTTTTAGTTTGAGACAAGATTTCTAAAGATTTTCTTATATAAGCCTGTGTGAAATCGATGACCCCATTGAAATGTCAATTTTGACCCCAGGTCATGATTTGAACAGTCTTTGTGGAATTCAACTAGACAATGGTACATTCCAAATATCTTAACTCTAAGCCTTCTTGGTTTTTGAGAAGATGTTTATTTTTCCCTATTTGTTTCCATAGCAACCAGAGTCTTGCATGGGATAGAATATTTTAACAGCTTTGGTAGAGCGTCTCTGCAAAGTTTCGTATGATGTCAATTGTAGACGGACGAACGTACGACGGACGCCGGACAGTGAGTGATATTAACATCTTACCTGACAAGAGAGCTGATAAAAGTTAATATTCATCGCTAGTTCACAAACATGTACCCCGTAAAGAAAATCTTCCCCTTTTACAGTAGTTAAAATTAACGTTTTGCCTATGGTATGCAGTATATATATACTGGGTTAAGCAATTAGCAAAATGTACAATATTAAATATGGTTTAAAGGGATATTCCCTACAAATCCAAAATGTTTAAGTTAGGCTTCATGTATGTAAAATGATATATAAAACATATTTCGCGAACAGAACATAGATCGAAAATGTCGCTAGCGACCTTATATAGTCAATTTTATATTCAATTTTTAAAAAAATTACCTGTTTTATTTATACATATTTGGCTGAATCTGTTATGTTTTCGGTAGATACTTTCCAGTCACATAATTATTTTTTCTTATAGGTTTTAAGTTATTTCGGAGTATGAGTGCATCCAGTTTTAGGGGGTGACTCTTTAAAGCAGATCAAAACTTCTAAATAAACCTAGTTCATGGGTATACATAAAGGCCTTGACCAGATAAAAAAAAATATGCCACAGGGGTTACAGAAGTTATGTGATATTGTATCATGTTAAAGTACATGATGAAATTAAAAACTGGCATTTTAAATCTATATAGTCTGCCAGTTTTTGATAAAACATAGATTACAGTGTTATTTAGTGTCATTTATTGCGGTCGTTAAAATATAAATGTATACATATATTGACTACATGCTGCTTCTGACATCTTGTTTACATAATGACTAATTCGTGTCTGTCGTAAATTTGTGCCCTCAGTAAGAGGATACCCCGTGTCAAATTTGCCTTCATTGACTTCACTAATGTATAAGAAAATGGTTTTATACCGTGGGGAAATATAGTAAACTATTATATTTACTGTCCAATGCGTATCTCAACCTTCCAAATTCAGCTATGTTTGAGGTATCCTGGGTAGCCTGGTCTTACAAAAGGAAATAAAAAAAGTCATCCAATTCTTTGTAAATCGGACTTGTAGCATTGAAAACGTATTAGCAAATTGTCAGGTTTGTCTATATCATTATCTTCCTAGTTCTTCACCCGCTGCTTATGACCACAGCTGGATGTAAAGCGCATTACGAGAACACAATTCCGATTCGGAACACACCAGCGTCAAGGTAGATAACTGTAACCGTACAGTTTACCCTTGACTATGATGTATAAGCTAAAAATATTATACAATTATCAATAGACTAAGTATCTATTCGAACAATGCTAAATGTGATTAATACCCCCGAAAGACTGCTTTATAAACTGATGAAGTTCGTAGTAACAGAATACCTTGCCAACAAACACTAAAATAGAGATATTGTTCTTGGCAAAAACGCTGTAATTACTCAAGATAGAGTTATGGTTTTTGTACAATGCACTTCCTCTCATTGTGCTGAACCATTGTATGAAGTTGTATTGAATTCCAACCAGTAGTTTTCAAGTTATGCTCTGCGACAAGGAAAAGTAACAAAGGGCACTAACTATGTAATGAGTCAAGAAATAGTTATGTTTTTGTGCACTGTACTTCCTCTCAATGTACTTGACCATTTTATGAAGTTGTATTGAATTCAAACCAGTAGTTTTCAAGTTATGCTCTGCGACAAGGAAAAGTAACAAAGGGCACTAACTATGTAATGAGTCAAGAAATAGTTATGTTTTTGTGCACTGTACTTCCTCTCAATGTACTTGACCATTTTATGAAGTTGTATTGAATTCAAACCAGTAGTTTTCAAGTTATGCTCCGGACAAGGAAAAGTAACAAAGGGCAATAACTCTGTAATTACTCAAGATAGAGTTATGGTTCTTATACACTATACTTTCTCTCAATGTACTTGACCATTGTATGAAGTTGTATTGAATTCCAACCAGTAGTTTTAAAGTTATACTCCGGGCAAGGAAAATTAACAAAGAGCAATAACTCTGTAATTACTCACGATAGAGTTATGGTTTATATTCACTGCACTTCCTCTCATTGTGCTAGACCATTGTATGAAGTTGTATTGAATTCCAACCAGTAGTTTTCAAGTAATGCTCCGGACAAGGAAAAGTAACAAAGGGCAATAACTCTGTAATGAGTCAAGATGGGGTTATGGTTCTTATGCACAGCACTTCCTCTCAATGTGCTTGACCATTGTATGGAGTTGTATTGAATTGCAACCAGTAGTTTTCAAGTTATGCTCCGGACAAGGAAAATGCAACAGACCACCTGACTGACCGACCGACCGACCGACTACCGGGTGACTCCTATATACCGCCCCCCCCCATCAGACTTCGTTTCGGGGGTATAAAGTTGCATTTGCAAACATATTTATGTATATTGCATGGCCCACCTCGCGGACGGACTGTTAAGGTCGCGGATAACTAAAATTTTGCGTAATCTCATCGACTGAAGGTCAAACAAGGATTTGAATTTTGTTATTTTATTAAATAATGATAAATTGTGTACACAATGGCTGCGGGACAATAAAGGGATTCTAAATGAACATAGTACAAGTACATATAATAAACAATTGTATAACATAGAATTTTGCAAATTCTGTTATCGCTGTACGCAGCAATGCAAGACAATGCAGTGCACAGCAGTCCAGGACAAGGCAAGGAAAGGCAAGGCAAGGAAAAGTACCACAATGCAATAATTTATTTCAATTGTGGTAAAATGAGGCATTTTTCTCCATAGGTTCTTCTTTGAAAAAGTATTTTTTTTATCATTTTACGTTCATTGAACACATAATCTTTGTTTCGAGAATATAATCTGCTAGATGGAGGGAGTGCCCCTTTAAAAACTCAAAACAACTTGTATACTGTCTTAGTTAAATCCCGATCCTGTCGTTTTTAAATAGTAAAATGATGATTTCATGTTTAAACCTAATTTCAATTTGGAAATTTTGACGTTCCGCAACCACTTAATCAATCATAAATTATGATTTATCAACTGATGTAATTTTTGTTACATCTTTCTATACGTATTTGACATGTAATCGTGTTTATAATCTTTGCTATAGTAACGTTTTCAAAAGAACATTTTTAAAAAATGTTATCTACAATAATGTAATGAATTCAATTAAGTCTGTGCTGTCACGTCTGAGTTAACATATAATAATACAGTGTACATGTATTTATAATATTATGCTAGTTTCTGTATAAACTGCACCGACCATGCTTTTCTGTTACATGCTATCGTAGTGGACAAACCACATCAACCACCCTTGTTCGTAACATGCTTTCCTAGTGGACAAACCGCATCAACCACCTTTTTTGTAAAATGCTTTCATAGTGTATCAAACATAAAACATTTTTATTAAGTTTGTGAGAGGCATATAGAAAATGTAACAGTTAATCAAGACAAAAATTACCAGTAAACATTTACAGATCTGGAATTCTTCGTAAGACCCAAAATATAAATAAAAACCGGACTACAGCATTTAAGTATTGCCGCATAAAATGCTGAAATTTTAGCATAAAAGGAACTCGTACGTGCTGCAAAAATGCGAGAAGCACCGCTTTTGACTAACATATAAAGTGCGAGTCGCGTTACATTTAATTAAAACATTGCGCGGCGGTCGAGTGGTTAACGGACTACCGATCTGGAAGTCCCGGGTTAGATTCCCGGCCGGGGCACTGGAAATTTCAGAAACGCTTTTCAATGTTTCCAACCCATCTAGAGATGAACTGGTTAGAAACTCAGATGTAGTCTCACGTGTATCGGCGCAACACACCGGGCTTGAACAATAACGAAGGGATCTATTCGTGAATAGAGCTAAGGTCTGGTACAAGGATTCTATTTTATCTGCTTATATCTTAAGGACCACAACTATAATAAGGGTTTGCTCCTTATATTGTGTTTTCCTTGGTACTTGTACTGAAAAAAATGCAAACATATACCGGACACAGCCGATACCATGCTTAATGACTTTTGCAAAATCTCATCACACAGAAAGCTAACCGGTTTAGGGAGACAGTCTACTAAATGCTTAACTAATGGACTGTCTGTACCATCCAAAAACCTAAATGTGCTGCATGTAAAGATAAGAAATGCTCCACCACATATATCGAAGAACTTAAATGCATATATAATGGTTAGGAACATACTGCATTATTAGGATAATTGATGAAATATTTATCTATATAACAATTCCAACCGTATTGTATTATATCATCTAATGTATACAAGCAAAGAAGATAGTGAAGAAGACGCACGCGCTTCATAGAATTGTTGAGACTAATATTATACATATATATAACTAGGGGATTACAAACTATACATCTTTTGTTTCCTATGAATTTAAAAATCTGTAACGTATCAAATATCATGAAGCGGTCTGTTTGATTTCACAACCGTAAGAAAAACCACAGGGATGATTATCATGACCATGTAACTCAGAACAAAGCACCATTTATCGATTGCGACACTCAGTTCTTGCCACGTGACCACATACGGATGATCTTCTTCCTCTTCCCTCCCGTTCTTTAGATTTTCCTCCATTCCGTTGATTTCAAGTATTTCCGTTGATTCCACGTCATCTGGACGCACGGTATACTGGTCAATGGGTGAGTTGACTGGTAGTCTTCGCTCATGTCTAATTTTACGGGTAAGAAGCACGAACTTTCTGAAAATCCTTGGAACAGGCCGACGGTCCTTGATGTGGTTAATTTTAGTGTTCACGATAACAATAAGCACACTACTAGAGTTCATGATATACCAGATAAAAATCATAATGGAAACCAATGGCATTGGGTCCGAATTCTTCGGCAAGTGTTCGCTAATTATGGTCATGTAGACGGAGATTGCAAGTAAAGTAGTTATTGCATATCCGACTCGCTCTCCTGAATTTTTGGGCATCAGAAAAACCATAGGTGTAAGCATCGCAAGGACAATGATTGGTAGTAAAATGTTAACCAACATAAACAGAGGCTTCCTTTCAAGCTGGAATGATATTTTGAACTGAGACCTTTCACCTCCATCTATATTTCGTCCTACCAATTTCCAAGCACCATTTTCTTTATCGAAATTTTGATCTCCGTACCATCTTGCATTGACCCTAATTTCAAATGCGTTATTTTCAGATACGTATAATTTTATCTCGCATGTTTGAATGTCGAATGGAAAAAACGTAGTGTCAATATTACATGTGCTTTGAAAGGTCGCTAGGTCTAGAAGGCTGCCAGTACCATCATTCAGATATGCTACAGTAGCCTGAAAAAATATGAAACACGAGATACAGTTTGACTGCAACTATAAAATAAATGGGCCTCGATAGGTCAATGGTTTAGAAGTTCGCATACGGAACGATAAATTCCAGGTTCGATTCCCATCTAGAGTACTAGGTGTGTCCCTTGGGAAAAATACAAAGGTCACATGTTCCTCAATCCACTTAGCTATAAAAGAGTAGCAACGATGGAAACCGCGAGCGTGGTAACATCTATACTGTATACTATGAATTCAATATTTTATGGACATTCGGTTCTTTATAATTCATATAAAAAATAAATGAAACGAATTAAGAGTGAATTATTCCTAGGCAATACAAAGTGATCGGCCGAAAATCAAATAATTGGAAAACTCAAAGAGGGTTTGAGATAAAGTCGGAGAACATAGCCCATCTCCGTTATTGAACGGATGAAGACACTAAAAAAAAAAAAAAAAAAAAAAAAAAAAAAAAATAAAAAATGGGGTTTTTTTTTTTTTTTTTTTTTTTTTTTTTTTTTTATTATATATATATTTTTTTTTATTTATAAATAAAAATATATAAAATTATGATAAAAAATTATTAAAAAAATTATTTTTTTTTTTTTAAAAATTAATATTTTAAAAATTTTTTATTAATGGTTTTTTACACTTTCTATATAGTATACTTACAGATGATCTGTCAGAGTGACTCTGTGTGGCATCCTGATGTGGATTAAACACAAGTAGAACCGGTTTCCAGACGTCAGTATAACTGATTGTCATGTTAGTGATGTCACTATGCTCGCTTGAATTCCACTGTAAACTAGCATCTTTCCACTGAAAGGAAATATATTATAAATATATTATATTTTATTTGTAAGTCATTCTGTCAAAAATATTTGCATCATATGTCTGAAATACGTATAATTTCTGTAGACACTTAATTTTTTATTACTAATTCATTCTCAATTAATCGCTCTCGAGACTCATTCCAGATAAATCAATCTCGAAGAGAGAGAGAGAGAGAGAGAGAGAGAGAGAGAGAGAGAGAAATGTGGAAATATCCGTGTCTTGCCTTCTGTCTGCACACAACTGGCGTGGTAGTGATAAGGACCGAACCCGGAAAATTTAAATTAATCACAAGCTTAAAGTTTTAACATCAGTGCTTTAAAACATAACAACATTTGCATGGCAAATTATTACTAGTTTTTGAATAATTCTACTCCATGGAGAAAGGAACGCCCCAGTGTGATTAAGCTTAAACATTTAGTCCAACAAAGAGCAACGCAGCACCTCTGAACGGGGACGTCATGGGAAGGGAGAGTAGTACATGCCAAGGATAGTCAAAGAAGTTATTATTTCAACATCATTTACAAGATAACTGTGGCACAGTCAGAGAGTTATTAGTGTGCTTACACTCAGTTCCAAAAGAAAGTGTGCACTTCTTACTTTTCGCACACTATACCTCATGTGTCATCGATCGATTGCAAAATCTAAAATGTTCGCCATATTGTACGTAAGCAGAACTCAATTTTGGTACCAAATATATAGGCTTTCAGAAAAGTAGTCGATGAAAACTCACAGAAAGCAAAAGTGCACACTTTCTTTTGGAACTGAGTGTAGTTTACATTTGGCCTACATATAGACATACTAATAGTTGAGAGTTATAGTATAACAATATAGGTAAGATGTAAATTTACTCCCGGTGTGTTGCAATATTCAGCAATCATTAATTTCTACATGAAGTCTTTCATCTCGCATTAAATACTTTTTTGCTTCGAAAACTCTACAATGATTAACTTAATGCTTTTCTTTCAGAAGTGTACGTTAATGCAGCCTGAACGCCACCGAGTGATGCGTTTTTAATGTTCAAATTACTATGCTATTATTTTCCTGTCTGAATTGCGCTTATGTTGCTAGAAGACATGCAGCTTTTATAAAGAAATATGCACGTGTAATTCTCCGATAGGATTCCGAATGAAAATATGCTTCTAATCTTTCTACAGAAATTAAAGCATAGCCTTTATACATGTGTATACTTCCTTAAATATTAACAAAACATACAGTGTATAAGACTGACACTGTTCAATAAATTAACTACCTATCCACTATATTGTACGGAAACAAATGCATTAAAGGGACAATCCCAACAATTAGCAGATTATATTACCGAAATGTAAATAATGTGTTGAGTAAACGCAAAATGATAAATGAGTACGATTTTGAAGAACAACATATATCGAAAAATGCTTCATTTTAGCACAAATAATCAAGATAGAGGCCTTTTGTAATAAATCGCTATCCACCCATAAGTTATACAACAGCAACTTGATATAGAGTAGTGATTGGTTTATGGTACCACAAGATATCGTTAATCCTGATTTGCCGAAAATGACTGGAAAGCTAAAAATTAATAAATTGTAAGGTTAAGTAATAATTCTTGTAAACATTTTTAGACGATTATTTATTCTTTTGAAGTTATTTAGTTCGACACCATCTCTTTAAACCTTATACGTGCAAACTTTCATCAGAAACACGAAGAGATTTGATAATCTTAATAACTACTCACGGAATAAAGTGCTTTGAAATACAGGTACTTACCAGTGAAGTGAATGGTACGTATACTTACACGTCTTATCAAATGTCCTGTAAATACGTATGGAAATCATATAGCCCAGTGAGCGTCAGCACGCCTTCACTCTAACCTACCTTTCTTTAGTCTACTAGTCTACACTGTTATAATTCTGCAACTCCCAATTCTAATAAGACCTACCCGTGCATTTTTTTGGTAAATCTGTTCTATAAGTCTTAGTCACATACCTATGTACGTGTATAAATTTAGGTAAATACTTTCATGTACAAAAGTGTCTGAATGTCCCTCACATATATACGTTAGAACCGTTTTGAAAACTAAACTCATAATGTCTGGAAAAAATAAACGGTTGATAAAAAAGAAAAAAAAACTAAACGCACATTTTAGTAGATAGTTTTGCTCGTTTTTTAGGTACTATTAATGAGGAGAGAGTTTTAGCAAAGCTTAGAGCTTTCTACTCGATCCTAAATGTCTATTTTGTACATACACCGAATTGAATAAAATGTTAAAACAAAAATAGCGTCTATACTTACTCCATATATAAACATCATTACAGTTGACAACCTTTCTTCCACTTCGTCAATATCTCCAAGGGCAACAAGGTATGCCGTTATATTAAGCTCAAACTTTTCTGTAAAATCCCCAGACGGCAACGTATTTTTATTGTAGTTTTTCATTAGTTTAGCTGATAGCTGGTTGATGGTGTTGATTGAAGGCACACCATCAGCAACTGTTGTAAGGCATATAAGTATCAACAGGACCTGTCTCATTTTTCCGGGCATTCGGTTACCTTTCAAAATTAAGAGGGCGAGTAAGTATCAATATATATGTACAATCTTACAAAATCACATCGATTCTAGTATATATCTTTCAAACACGCTTCAAACACGATAATGTTGATACCAAATGGGCTTGGAAGAATTTGAAACAACATCTAGGGGCAAAAAAGTCACCTTGGTGCAAAAAGTACTATAACTCACTATTTAAATTTTGTACAGGAGACACATAAAGTGAGTTGTTAATATCCAGTAAATCTTTTTCATACCATACTGAAGTGTGAAATTAGTATTTATTTCATATATTTAACTGCTTTAAAAGATTGTATTCATTCATTTCAGTACAAAGATTTATCAGATACAGACTAATATATTTTTGTTCACGTACATGACTCTCTGTCATGATAGTGCATTTACAAGAGTGTTTGCTGACTTACTTTTTAACCGAAAGTATCCAACTTAAAGCACTTCATTCACGTTACAAAATAGCTGATAATATAATAACACCATTACTGTGGTTCAATTTGTGTTCTTTGTCACTGGATATAAAATCATAGTTGATACATTAGAAATATGAAATGAACAAATTAAACCCAATTCGCTTTTTTTCGCTCAGAATCACACAAATTTTAGATTGATTCAGGTGCCTAACAGCATTAAAATGACTATATTTTGCAACATGAACAGTGTTTGCATAACTAATTTTCAAAAAGTTACTTTATTTCGAATCTAATCTGCAATCGGGTGTTAAAGTAAATGCATACTACATTCTGTAGCAACGACTGAAAATAACTACTACTGATGTTCACGAATTGAAATATCTCTCGGTTTTTCACTGGAATAAATACATTTTCTATTTAGAGCGGGTTCGTCTAATTCCGGATATCGTCTAAGTCCGAATACATATACCAAATCGCACACAATTATTTCAAAACCACACAAAATAGCCATCGAATATACCTGGGCATAAAACACGTAATACTACTATGTTCTCTCCGGTTTCCGGAAGATATAAGCCCACGAGATTTTCAAAAATCTTGGAGAAATCGTATTGTTTGCAAGTAAGAAATTTTTGCATGTTTCTTACGAAATACGCTAGGATACAGGGTTGTGTCATATTCCTCGTTGTCTTGTCTTGTTTAGGTTATCTGAACTGTCATAAGTGTATTTCGATCGCAGGATGGAAATGACCGCGTGCAATATGTTTTTAATTATGTCTTGCTTAGTTTACCTTTTTGACCGGGGTATTCGGAAGAGACGAAGAACATTGTAAGTGTCGGATCTTCCGGATATCGGTATGTTTTATAAAACATTCTATCCCTTAATTTACATTTAGGTGTTATGAACATCTTAAATGATATCGTTTTTGCATGATAACATTTTTAGGTTCTTACACCGTTGTCCGTCTTATTTCAGTATGAGTCGCCATTTGCAATATGACAAAGTAACCATCCGTAGAAAGCTGTCAAAAGCAAATAAACGGGCTATATCTCAATTTAAGTAACATATTAGGCATGTGACACTCTCGCTGGCATTTCTCTTGCGCTAACAGGCCTACATTTGAATTATTAGACGAGTTGAACGAAACAAATTCGAATTCGTATGTGTCAGAAAATACAATCACCATCGTACCTTTACGTGATGATACTGGAGTTCAATATATAAAAGTTTAAAATTTAACGTTTTGACGGTTAAAATTGTTTAATTCTCGTACATAATGCAGTTTGGACCCCCAATTATCAGCCCCTGCAAATCTACTATCACAATGTGAACTAATGAAAACATATATAAATTTCAAGTTAAAGGTCCATTACTAACACCAAATCAAATTTTCTTTTAAATCTGGAATCGTGAGGGGCATCTTCTTAGAAGTAAAAAATACGACATACTGCATTGAATGTGACCATATTGTGTTGAAAATTTGAGTTTAACAAAAGAATTAGTAAATCATATTTTGCATTTTCAAAAACGAAAGTAGGTTTTCATGTTTTCAATCTTTGTAATTTTCAAGAAATCTCCGAGAGAGATACTGTAAATAGGTTATACATAAATAAGCGTACCTATTTTGAATTATGATTGAAGAACTTTGCTTCCAATGATATGCAAAGTATATGTCTGACTGTTTACAACATAAAATAAGCGAAAGTAGGACAAAAAAACCACCCAGGTCAATCTAAGGAAATACACAAACATTCACTCGTTTTTCTGCAGCAGTATTTCAAGCAGAGAAATACTCCATAGCTGTTGTAAAGTTTAAGAAGCCAATTTCAAACTATATTTCCCTGTTACAATTCAAGATTTAAAAGAAATTTCGATTTGTTGTTAGTAATGGACCTTTAACAATGCTATTTCAAGTTTGAAACAATTAAGTAAAGTCATTTCAACTTTTGAAATAATTTTGATGGAACGCTTGGCTTTTAAGGATATGAGACTAGCATTGTTTTTAGAGCATAATTGTGCTTTTAAAATTGATAGATACCAGTAGATATTCCATGCTTATTTATTTTACGGAGTCGGTCAGGGGGATTTTTTTAAATGGCTTAATTTGTTTCAGAACTTGATTTAACATTGCGGAGTTGTTTTGTTTTTTTTTCTGATAAAAAAGTATATCTGCTACTACAAGAATTACAATGTAATCAATGAGACAATCATATATATAAATATTATATGCATCATGGGTAAAGATTTCTTTAGACTTCAGTCACAGACTTTTAGCAGCTGCAATTCCATTCTAATTACGTCCGTGGTGGTGTATTGTTGTTTGTGCTAAATTCTATTTCATATTCTGAATAATCAAAATCAATTTATTACGATATAGTATTTGCTCACACTGGTGTTTTATCAGATACAAACGACCTATTCAAACAGCCTGTCCTTAGAATTCAATTATTGTGGCTGCAATCTAGTTTTATTTGGTCATTTTTTAAAACCCAAGTAGGTATTCGGAAGGCCCTCTAGTATTCGGAATCACCCGGCATTGGTTGATGCATGCAGGAACGTAGAATATACACGTTGATTCTACGTTCCTGATGCATGGTATCCGGCTTGCTCTTCTTATCGTTATGATTAACGCTGCCTTGTATATACAAAACTGACGAGCTAAAATTATTTCAGGTTACAAGTATATTTGTTTTCGTGGCATTCGGATACCACCAGAATTCAAATTTTCTCATAAAGTATTCGGAAATTGCCGACACCGCTATTTAATGTTCAAAAGACAATACTTAGATATTTTACTGATAGAATGTCTAAAACAAACTTCGCGAGACGACGTCTGCGTCTCACGTCATAGTTATGACGTTATAGCGTCGCATAAGTGGTATCAGTCGTGAGTAATATGTTATAAAACCAAACCAATGGCCAGGAGTGGAAAGAAAAGCAAGCATTCTAACATTAAAATTCTATCTTTAAATGTGTCTGTCTTTTGTCTCGTTAAGGATCTACCATCAGTAAAAGCTAAATTGAAAATATGATTTCGAATAAAGTTCTACAGTAAAACCCGAACTTTTCAAAAATGAAATAGATCTAGATCTACTCAGGCTGATGTAAACATATTATTAGGCCCTATGGATGATTAAAGTTCATGATAGAAATGTTAACCCACACCTGGCCAATGTTATAAAATAAACATTGATAAGCTTATCTGATTTAATAACTCTATGAGATAATTATGCCAAATCTAAAATTAACAAATTGTGAAATAATAAAATGAAAGACTACACGGATTCCCAGGCCATGACTCTTATCTGTCAAGATTCAAAAGCACAAAGTTTTCAACACCAATGATTCACAGAAGTGATATATAAAAGGATTGAACTATCAGTATAAATTGTTATTACTTTATTTTCTACGCAAGGCAGGCTTTGCCAAACATTGGTTGTGAAGCACATGTTTTGAATCTTTTTTTTTTCAGTGATAAGATTCAATATATAATCAATAGCAAATAAGGCTGCATAAAACCAATTGGGCTAATGACAACGGTGTTCTTATATCTTATAAGTCTGAAAATATTTTCTTTTTCAAAATTAAATGCACCTATGCTTACATACTGTGTAAAATAAAACGAATAGTTCTGAATGTATGCTACTGAAATTCTTCACTTAGCTAAAACTCATAGAATACACTTATTAAAGTTAGAAATTACAAAACAGAACAATAGTTAGTTTACCTGCTGAAATGAAATTAATTATCCTTCAAATTTCTTTTAACTACATATGCTATTAAAATATGACAAGCAGATACGCTGTGCAAAGTTACATCTATGGTTAATGCATCCTAATTGAAGTAAGAAACGAGAGTGAATATTGCAACAGGTGAAAAGAACATTTTATGAAAAAGTTATATACTGTAAATCTAGTAATTTTCGTCTTACGAAATTTTGACGATTTGATAGCAGTTTATTTGGTGATAATTCATAAAATAGAGTTCATAGATGATAAAAAATGAGATATGAATCTTTTTGTTAACTTGTTTTGAATACGCTGAATACAGAAATCACACAAATGGCATCCATATTGTAATTTTTTTAGGAAACTTGGATCTTCTCGCATGTGGGTTGAAGTAAACACATACGGTATATATTTGATTTTTTAAGTTAAGATATGTAGGAGTTTACTAATTGCACCCATATAGTACATGTAATCATTTAAATTCATATGCATAAGAGGCATTCGATTTACATGTCATATACGACCACAAACAAGTATAGTGTGTTTTGGCCGTGTGTCTATGACACGAGTATATCGTTCAAAATTCTGTATCTTGCGAAATGCAGTAGATTATTTCTTCATATCTGTATAAGGTTGTTCTTCAGATTCATGTTAAAATAGGTTTCTACGTTCTTGTGTAAAGGCTCTTCTATTTGATATAACGAGTATGCTTAGATTATAAAATAAACGGAGTAACAGATTCGTGTTGTGATAACTGGAGGAATTGACCTATACTCAAATATGTCACATATAGGGATGATGAATATGTGAAATTAATTATAAACGTTCCATGTTGCAAAAAAGATTTCAAGAGAAAGTGTGCATTTCATCTTTTAATCGAAAACGTTAATTATATTTTAATGACAAGCCTTGTGTTTAGAACTATGAATTATTTTTTATATCCTTTCATTACGAATGGAAAAGGCAGTTAATGTTGACCTGGAACATCTACAAAGCAAGAGCTCTAAATATATTCAAAAATCTATGACAATTTTTACTTTTCAATGCGCAAATTTTCAACGTTTTCACTTTATGAGTGAATTCTACAGTCTCAAAATTAACGAGTAAACCTAGAAATTCCGCATGCTTACACACCTCGATGATCAATACCGGAAACAATTCAGCTTTCAAATGCAATGGTTGGATCTGACCCCATGATTATAAACTTTATTTCACCTTGATTTCCTTTATCTGGTTATCTGCACCATTTATTAAATTTATGTATCGCTCTAGATAGACTAGACTTATCATTTAAATTTGTGGGGAAGGTCATTTAACTGCTGATAGAAACTGTACACTATGATCGGCGAGTTAAATTTATGGCAAGACAATTGTCTATTTAAATTTGCTACATTAACTATCGATGCAGCGAGATTCTACCTGTCAGTTATACAGTGTGATTCTAATGTTCAATGAGTGAGTAATCATTGAATTTAAACATACATGTATATCCGATTTGGGCAACCGACACAAATAATACTACGTTACTAACATTGATAAGTTGTGTAGGTGTTTAATTCATTTATTTGAGATAGTTTCTTTGAAATTAGATGTTTTTGTCTTTACCTAACAGGTACTTTGTAGTGCCTGGTAGGGTACCATTCACAAGGAATTTCCCTGTATGAAGTTTTTGCTCTGTTTACATTTTTGCTAAGTCTAAAATTGCTAAGTTTATACTATACTCTCACAGAACTTAGAACAAATTAAGTCCCACTTGTCAACACAAAATATATATAAGATAAATAAGATATAAATGTCAAATTTAATTGATAATAAACTGCTCTGTGTAAAAAGGGAAATTTTGAGTGAATCAGAGGGAAAATATTAAAATGGCAGAAAACAATACACTTAAAAAGAAATGTGTAGTTTACATGACCCAAAGCACATTGGCCACGGTCGTGTATTTATTTTCGGCGCAGCCGTATTAAGCCCCCCTTTGATCGGAAGTTGGTAACCTTCCTGAATGCATACCCAATCGTCAAAATACTATCAAAGCTAAACATTGATTTCTGACTTTTACCTAATTATTATTTAGAACTAATGTTGGTACACTTCTGTTCTAACCTAGTATTCAAAGTACATATTCGCATCAGTAACCAATCAATTATATCAGTTATACATCATTCATATCAACAGGATATTAAGTTTTTGCCATAATAACTTCAAGATTAATGGATTAATGTGGTGAATGAAACACATTTACGAGCTCTGTATAAAATATAGACAGTATCTGCACAATCTCATGACCTCTCGGTGATTTACCTACACCAAGGCATATGACTGTTTCATAACAACTTTGATGCTTTCAGTGTCCACCACGTGGGTAACAAAAAAATACCGTAATTTATATATAGCTGTTTTTACAAAAGAATGCTGAGCGATGAAAAAAAAGTAAATGAATAAATTGTTGAATAAATATTGCAAAGCTTGTCAAAAAGTGTGAAACAGTCTGTATCATACTTATTTTCTTTCAATTTTAGATAAATGATGCAGATACATCAGTAGATGTCAAATGTTAGTTTGATATCGTTACTTGGTAGGAAAGTATGTAGGTTTTATTATAACATTGTATAAGATAATATCAGATGACATTTCTTTTTAAAAACCTTCGTTGAATTAATGTCTCTACCATATTTACCATAAATATAGCTGACTGTATAACCTGTATTTTTGTACATAAATGAAAAAGAAACTTGTACATTTTGATATGCAGTATTTATGGAGTATGGATATTTTGTGCGTTTGCAAAGCAATTTATGTGTAAGTTTGACTGTAACTCAGAAACAACGGATTTTGATGTTCAAACTCGAAACAGATTTGAATTGTTTTCAAGAGCAGGAAAATTCTCTGATGAACTTTATGGATTCAGGTGCCGAAACGTCGGTTCCATACAACAGTTTGGTAAAAGCTCGCTTGATAATAATCTGACATCTATGTTTGATGAAGTATAAAAAAGGAACAAACATGTATAAAACGTTGAATAGCCGCCTTCGAAAAGTCACTGGTAGTTATGGATGACCAAAACTGTCCTGCAATATCAACGAGATATTTTACATCATTCACCCGAATACCTCAATCCAATATCTTCACAATAGTTTATACAAATACCAACCGAATATTCGGTTTTTAGAGTTTTTGTCGTTTTAATATAGGCAGTTGTTGACCACTGTTGGTTGAATAACGAATACCAAATAATAAGAAATTAGTGCTTCCACACATAAAAGTTTTAAGCTCGCATTAAGCTCGGTCATTGCGAGAAAGAGATTTTTGCCGAAATTAATCGTGTTTATTGGTCAGCTAAGGTGTCTTATGAGATGGTTAGTTGATGCAAAAAGAAACTTAATTCTGGGGTAGAGTCTGTTGAAAATGTCGCAAAATCATGTCAGCCGAAGACGGATGAAACAAACTGTCAAGAATAAGAGGAAATTTTCAAAATGATGCTACTTTGTAGGTATACCGTGCGGTATATTGCACATTATGTTGGTGTTTCACTATTGAAAATTCATTTAATTCTGAAGAGTATAGGAATATTTCTGCTAGGTGAGTGCGCAACCTATTGACTGAAGACAAAAGAGTGTGTGTTATGAAACTGCCAGAAGATTGCTGTAAATGTTTCAAAATAGGACGAAAAGTATTTTGCAGTTGTTGTCACTGGTGATGAAACCTGAGTACACTATATTTCACCGGTGCTAAGGGTAAGGCATAAAATGTGGGCCACCAAACCTGGCGAAAGGCCAATTATTGTTAAATGCACATTAAGTGCAAAGAAAGGGTTTTATTTTTATTTGTTTGTGTAACAAACAAATTTACTTATCGTTTTCCGAAGCCTACATCTTAAGTATCAAATCTGACAGTAGTTCCGGCACGTCAGTCAGCATATAATCCCAAATTGTGAGTCTTCATTTAAAACCATATGGCAATTGCAGACATGAAAGTTGTATTGTTTAAATATATTATGTTATAAACTCATGCAGTATCAGCTAAATTTTGTAAATATAACTAAAGTAAACTGTTTTTTAATAAGAACCGCGGATGTATTTCATTTTACAATGATGCGTAAAAATAAGGGACGATTTACTATATATATACACCCTATAGAAATAGTTCCGATTTCTTAACCCGCCGGCCATTTCTTAAACCTTGTGCGGAAAGAAAACATATCTTTTGGAGAATTTTAAAGAATGAAATATTTTGAACAACCAGGAATATTTACGCGCATGTTTACACATGCTCTTTTTACGATTATATCCTTCCATTCATAAATTTTATTCAATGCGCGGCAAGGGACGTTATTATAACTTTCCGTATTGCTGAGATGTTTATTCTGCGGACCTAACGCGAGCTAGTCTGCGTTCCTACATGTATTAGAGTTTAAGCAGAAAACAAGTGTTACGATACGTTAGTGTCGATGTTACATTTCATAGGTGGTGATTGTTTAAGTAGAAGGCAATTTACCCTATATTCGACTGTAGGCCTCGTTATCTTGAAACGCATCGAATGAGCTATTTTGTTAAAATACATATCAATGACTGCAGAAAAACATTTGAACATCGTTACTTCCTGGTCTCAACCATATTCGTTCTATAAATGTATTGTGGCATTATAGATACGCATTATTACTTTGTCGATCCGCACAATAAATTGATCCCCTTATTGATAGGTGCTATTGCCTGCTCGTTTGTGTTATCGAAGCTCTGTAACTACTAACTAGCTGCTCGATCAGTGTTTGATTTTAGACAGTAGAACTGTAGGTGAAAACATTTTGTTCAGTACAGTGAAAATCCCTACTGTCTATGTGTACCGGGAATAGAAACAGAGACAATTCGATCCAAAATACGATTTATAACTGTTGCATTCTGTTCATATCTTATTACCAACTGGTATAGCCTTCACTTATGAAGATTACAGACTGAAATAAACGGCAACAAAACAAAGGACAAATATATTGAATACACAAACAAATCAGCGTCTTCAGCGCTTTGATTTGCTAAGTAATGAAATACATGTACTGTGTTATATCAGTGAAATATAGAGTGATAATATAGATTTCATGTCAGTCACAGTGTGGGTGATAAAGATCTGCCGGAACTACTTTTTTAAGTAGTGCATATACATAATTTGCTTAGCTTTTGTTTTTATAGTTAGTATAAAATAAAAAGAATAAAAAACATAGAGGATATTTATTTGTTTGAGTGGATATGGAATATATCCCAACTCAAAGTGATACAATTTTCACATTTTAACTCGCGCTTCGCGCTCGTGAAAATATTACAGTTGTATCACTTCTCGGTGAGATATATTCCATATCCACTCAAAACAAACAAATATCCTCTATGTATACATTTACAACAGTCTTCTCTAATGAAGTCAATGCAATATTACAGGTTAAATGTGTAAAAGTGGAAGGTAAGGGAAGGTACCACCATGATGTGGTATTGAAAGAAATGACAAAATGCTATGAGAAACGTCGCTCAGTCATATTCGACTGTTGCATGATGATGCTCAAGCGCACACCCCTGACATAGTAAGAAATTTTTTGAATCAGATGTAGTTACTGTACTACCACATCCTCCTTATTTCCCAGATTTGGTACCATGCGACTTTTATCTCTTTCGCAAATTGAAAAAAAATCCTGTCTGTTCGTGGATATTAAAATCAGTCGCGACATGCTCTCGGTTCTCCGAAATCATGACCTACCATGACGCTGTCAGAAATGGATCTACATACTGAAATCGTGCATTTTAAGCCATGGGTAGTACTTTGAGGGCATGAAATGAAGTAATGCGTGTTTCAGTCAGTTTTTAAGGTTTCAACGTACAATAAGCAATACATTTCGAACACCATTCGTAGCATGGGCCCATTTAGTCCTGAATCAAGAAAAAAGTACAGAAAAAGGCTAGTTATTTGAACTTTTCGGGACTATTGTGGTACAGAAGATGTCTTTCTTGATTTCGATTTTCCGAAATAAATCCAAAAGGCTCGTGTACAAGAATTGCCAAAAAAAGCTTAAACACGATGCACCATATTTCTAAGTAAAGTGTATCGTGCAAATTGACGCCACTTGAGGGATGTCCCGCCCATCGATTGGAATAAGTATACAAGTGTTGATAGATTAACACAGATCAGTGGACGAAAGCTTGAGACACACAGACTTCGGACCTAAAACATACATGATGAATACTACAGTTAATTAGGGAAAGTTGTGCTTACATTTATCTATAACCACAACTTTCCCTTATAACTCTTCCAGTTCCGTCTGCTCTATCTAACACAAACCTACTCGAATAACACATATCTAGAAATCCTAATCATTTACAAGTACTTCAAATTTCTAGCAGTATAATATAAATATATTTTATTTTCTTTAAATAGTACGTAATTTACAAGTGTTTGATTTTTTTTGAAAACTTGTTCCCATAAATAAACTGCAAGCCCACTCTTATTATATGTAATCTGCTAAATCTGCTGTTACCAAAGTGATTCATATTTCATTGTTAAGGAAGGAGTTCTTAAACAAGCTTAGAGCTTTCCACTCGATCCTTACTGTTATTTAACATAAATATTGAATATGCCTGATACTAGAGAAGCCATCGAAGCCGTTTGGTTAGATGCGGTCTTGTATAAATTGTCGAACGAACTCGATATTCGATTTAAACTTTGGTCCGTCCTAGTTGTTCTGGCGAACGGTTTTCAGTCAGAGTTTTATGAAGTTAAGCAAGGATTCATCAAGGCGGGATCGTGTTAACCTTGGCCGACAATATGTTTATCAATGAACGTTTAGCAAATTTGGAACAGAGTGCTCAAGGCACGATTGTTCTCGATACCTTTACCAGCAATACAACGCTTGTAGATGACAGCGCACTATCGGCAACTTCACCGGCACATCTACAAAATCTGTTAAAGGTATTACGTACGATGATACATGCAAATAAAGATATCAAATAAATCCAGTCAAAATTAATATTATCAGTTTTGGAAACAAACAAAAAAGCTACCAGATTGCCAATTATATTCCGGATCAGATCACACAGAACTGTGAATTAGTGAGAAATATTTCTAAATAAAACACTTAGTGACAGAGACAACATAGAAAAAGCTATGTCACAAAGCTGCTTCGATATTCTCTTTACATTTAGTTAACATTTATCAGATATACATGAATCCGCATTACTTCAAAAGTATACCTACCTAGACTTTTGTTTGGAGGAGGGATAAAACCCCTTAAATCTGAAAGTTATCTGGGGTCAAGACACCATGCAGCGTCATCGAATGACATCCTGGCAATATTTGCATTATTTCTCACCTACAGGAACAGAAGTTATCTTAACATTGTTTGATATATACAAAATACCTCATAAATCTAACGTGATAAGAATAATTGTTTTACTCACAGACGGCTACATTTTGATTACCATAATGTAAGTGATACGTTTACAGCTTTATGCTTGAGTAAAGGCATCATTGGAAACCCGCATAGAAAGATGCGTGGATGTTCGTGTTATTATTTATCTAGAATAATATATTTTTATCATATTCATTCCTGGTTGGATTCTTTATCATACTGGTACTATATTAAATAACCGGAGAGCAATTATCATAATTGCACATGCATATGTTTTTGTAAGGTTGAAATGGGATGGTTCCCCGACCCATACTCAACCATTTGACGGGGATAATATACGGGGTTACCCTACAGGGGCATCAAAATTTTTTTAAAATTGTTTATAACTATCTTTTATCTAGTCTTAACGAGGTTGAACTCGTCTTAAAAATACATGTCACAAACTGACTGCAGCTCTCTGTTGTTAAAACTGATGCATGAGGATTATATTTCGAGATTTGCGATTAAGCCATTGTAAGTATAAAGCTGTTCACAGACTGCAACCAGTTTTTCAACCAACATCATGTTTGGCTTTTTTGTACTGTGTCTTGAATGGCTTTATTTTGGATACCGCATGCACTAGCTTTTTTTTCTCCTACAGTGATACAGTACTTACTACAATTTGATAACTACTGAAGTTTTAGATCTTTTTAAGACTCCCTATTGGTTTCACCGGAGGGGACCATATGTTTACCGTCCGCCATTCCGTCCGCTGTCCGTCCGATTGCATTGTGCGAAATCTGAAGAACAATTATTGATGCTAGTCAAATGAAATTGGATTTGTGTATGGTGGGCAATATAGAGATTATAGACGTTTTTTAATACGCGAGACAAATAAAATGTGGTTACAATGGCACAAAAGGTAAATAAGGAGAATACCACATACAACTTTGATACTGATATATAACTAAAAGTACTCAAAGTTACATAATGAATCTTGGCATGTCGACAAAGGATGTTTAACTTCTGACAGCGTGTACAAAAGTATCTGAAAATAAATAATGTCACAAATTCATCAGGAATGTTTGCGAACTTTACCAAAGATGTATGTGAAAATGTATTGTCGTTAGAAGTATATTATTAGCCAAGCATATGTTTATAGGTACAGCTATTGAATATGTGTCATATATTTTGACTAAAAAGATATTATATCTAACATAAATATAACAAGTTAAAAGAGGTAACTTCTTCAAATATTAAACAATCAGGAAGAAAGTGTTTCCTCCCGCTTACAACGTATGGTAGACTGTATAATGTTTGTTTTGTTTATAAATAGACGCTCTCGTCGCCTAATCTTTGTATAGAAGACTCCATATTGCTTGGGTCAATCCCAAGGCAAAAGCTCAAGCATTATAAGGCTTTAAATATGCTCGGTAAAAAAGTGTTGCGACAAGGCGTATAATTCTTTATACACTGTATCTCTTGAACGGCTGCATGTATTTAAAATATTTATATATCAAATGAAAACATAATGTTAAACCTGCCTCCTGATATCATTTTTGTTGGATTTTCCACTGAATAATTGCTTATTTTACGACTGTAAATGACGTAGGGATCGTCACTCAAAATTCTTAAAAAGTGGTGATATTTTTTAAAAGTTCAGCTGCCGTCAATGATCTTATAAGTGTACAGTCCAACTGAGTGTGCTAAGTAGGCCATTTAATCAAACGCACAAGTAATTGTATCAACAGAAAATATAGAAAACAGTCGGTATTCGACCGTTGCAACTTTTGCACTTTTGTATGATATATCAAATACCTAATATTATTGTATAACATTACTTCCTGTTTACCCCATTGAAAGATGCAGCGTTATTTGTGTAAATATTTTAAACATTTATAAACTTTGTCCTTGGTGTATTTTAAATCTTCTTGGATTTAATTGGATTTTTAATGCGGTAAGTAGAGAATACGATTATGTAATAGTCTTAGTTAATTACTTTCACATGATCTATTCACAACATCTAGTGCTGTCTTATGTACATTTATTGATTTTAAATTATCATTATAATAAATGAAGTTCTGTTTTCTTAATTTCTGCAATCACTTGTGTGTCGTTCTTTATTATCTTAGTACCCCCTTTTGAAAAGCCGTTTGCATAAACAGCTATCATTATGTTCAGGGCCCAAAGCAGGTCTAACAAGATAATGATAACCGTGACAAATTAATACAAAGTTTGAACTTTGTTTATATTTAGCACTATCTTTACACTTTCCCGGATTTACAAGTATCATACGTTATTGCATCATTATTTGTGTGTATGTTTGTGCATTCGTGCGTGTGCATGTGTATGTGTCATTCTTGATTATCTTATTACCCCCTTTTGTACTGTACATGATAACACTAAGGCAACCATTGCCTCAGCTGTTTAATTAATTATTTTGTTTATACCATTTTTGTCATTATATTCCTATAAACATTAATCTAAACTCCCTTTTATTTGGGTAGAAAAATATGACTCTAGACCAGATTTTCTGATTCAGACAAAATAAACAGTATCTACACTTTCCATCATGTAGGATGTTCACACATGCAGATTATATAAATTCTGTAAAATATATCCATTTTTTGCAGTAAAGCATATTTGATTTGCGTTTTCACGATACATATAAAGGCAAATGAATTCAATGCTTTGTACATAGTAATTTTACCTGAGATGTGCTAAATGTTTAAATGACCGATATATTCGTCCTGCTTCTTTCATTTAGTATTCAAGGACGTCATACTAAACATGACTGAAAGTTTTTATCACAATGTATATGTTTAGACGTCGTTAAACGGTTCAGTTAAACGCATTTTTACGGAACTATCGGCTGTACTTCTACACTTTATATTAGGCTTTGTGGATTCAGACAATATTACACAAGTGAACATGAAAATAAATAAAACTATTTTTGGGTTGAAGCTAACGTTATACCTCTCAACTAAACAATAAACCAGTTCTTGGTAAATATGTTGTCAGAATTTTCTGTCTGCATGAAACTTAACGATTTATTTCTTTTAAATTATTTTCAGATGTTTGCCCTTTGGTTGCTGATTGGTACATTGATTGCGCCAAACCTTGTATTTGGTGGTGAGTACATCGCTGCTGAAATAATCGCAAACATTTAATTGAATTCTAGATGTATTATATCCCATAAGAAAAGCATCACAATCAAAAGGTGACCGTACCGTTTACAATTGTGAGCGATGACTGTACCGTTGCGTTTTTGCGACCGTACCGGTGACTTTTTTACAGAAAAGTGATACCGGTGCGTGATGACCGAACCGGTATGTTGTTGAAAGACAAAGTACAAGAATAAAACGAACAGTGGCAAATCAAAGCTGATATTAAGCCAGTTTTATGAAGGATAATACATTTAAGACAGGTTTCTGTTAAAGTTTGACTGATTCTTCTACTTTTGTGTCAGTTTCCATGCAAAAACAGCATTAAGTCTCGATTCAAATTTCATCGGGTTAGAAATGACCCATTCGACTGAAATTTGCAGTGTAAATCTAGCACTTGGTCCGGTAAGAATATATGCAACAAGAAAAATAACACTTTCCACGCCAGTAAATGTCAAAGATAAACTTCTAAGCGTGACTGGACTGAAGTTACAGAGATTTAAACTGACATATACATACCTTGTTTGGTCGTTTTCTTCCGCCATCTTTGTTGACTGTACCGGTCTACGGAAACACCGTACCGGTGCTCGTTCACGACAGTGTTCCCAGTCATTATCGATAAAATCTTTGATATAAAATATACTGCAGTACCGTAAATGATTCAATAATCTATGTAGAGTTGTTGTTGTACAGGTGGATGCGATTTATTACAGAAAGCCTCTATATTGATTAATTCTGGTAGACGCATTTTTCGCTATAGCTTCTTCTTTGTAATTGTATTTATTTATCATTTTACGTTCATTGACCACATAATTTTGTTTATATAATCTGCAAGATGTAGGGAGTGCCCCTTTAAAGGGATATGCCCTAATTGTCGAACTAAATAGACCCCAGAACATAACTACATGTAATATAATCTTTGGAAGTATTATAACTTACCCTAAAAGTTATAGCTATGAATTTAAGTAATCAGCGGTTTAAAATATGAGTTGCTGTTGTACAATTAATTGGTTGATGCGATTTATTACAGAAGACCTCTATATGTATTAATTGTGGTAAAATGAGGTATTTTTCTCCATAGGTTGTTCTTTAAATTGTATTTATATATCATTTTACGTTCATCGAACATATTTTCTATGTTTCGAGAATATAATCGGCTTGATGTAAGGTATGTCCTTTTTTTAAATAATGAAAAGATTCATTGTTAACTGTATATATTAACGATAAATAACTACACGCGCCGAAGAAGTGTTTTGATTGAAAAGAAAACTTGTAACGTTAGTCATCGAATTTTTCATTCTTGATACATAAACAAATGTTATACACTTCTTTAACGGACCGAAACTGCATCCCAACATTTCAGATACTGATCCATATTGTTATGACAACTGTAAATGTTGCTTAGATGAAAAATGCGAGTCAAACTTTGGATGGACCAACGTTTGTAGTAATGGATGCATTGACGGTCACAGAGGGGCTAGATGCTATATGCTGTGTCAGTATATTAACTGTAAATCATGTGGCTCCATTACTGCTTCGAAGACATATGCAGTTTTTTACGGAGGGTAAGAGTCTAGTACTGTTCTTTTCTAGGAACGATGGTTACATAGTCAAACTGTCCGCCTGTTAAAATGATCAAATAACGGCGCTTAACTCCTTCAACAACAACAACTCACGTACCAGTACCAACTACTCAGTTCAGTTCTATTATTTCGACTCAATGAAAGATTTGAAGATATTTATTAATAGAAATGCAAATTATACGGGCCTAAGGTATGAATGAAATGCATCAAACGAAATAGTGCATTTAATCAGACTACAGTTAAACAGACTATCTCTTCCTAGCCCGACACTTGAAATACAATTGCTATTCAGAAATATTTGAATGATGAAGAACATTTTGAATTTCCTGCTTGCAGTACATTTGCCATACAATATTAAACATTAAAGAATTTAAAAACTTCTGACTCAACATTCGCCACAAAGCGTTTCAGCGAAGCCAGTGTATTCAGAAATTAAGCTGACCCGGACGTATTCAAGCTTTTATCATTTTATCATTCAACTCTCATAGAATAAAAAAACTGTCCAAATTAAAAATTGGTCAAAATTTATTTTTTTCTGAATTTTGTATGTCGAACATCAAGCCAACATGGTATTTAATCTTGCCTGAATCATGCATGTCGAGTGAACAAATCATACAAAATCGTTTGCTGTTATATCTTGAATATATAACCAGTGTTATGTCGAATTGCGAGTCACTCTATCATCAAAACATTTGTAAATGTCTATGTCGAATATTGAGCCAACACGAGATTTAATATTTTAATGTCGTCTATCGGATCTCGATACTTACTCACTAGGGACGTATACAATTTTTGTAACACGTTTTACTAAGGTTCGCCTTTTAATAAGTTGCATACATATCACCTCATTAGTAGTTTTAAGATTTAAGCCTTAAGTTTATATTTCTTATTTTAACTTCCTGATTTACGTTTGCTTTTCCAAGTAGTATGTTACATGTTGAAGTGCAGTTTTACCACTGGGTTTGTTTATTCAATTCACAACCGGGAAGAGATAAGACTGAAATTCAAATGCGAGAAGCGCAAGCTCAACTTGTGGTTTATTTATGTGTATATAGCGTGCAGCTCTCATTCGCTTAGAGGGCGAATCAAAATTGTTTGTGAGTTTCTTCACAATATCCTTATTTAAACGTCCCAGTTGAGCAGTATTGAATTTCAATTTCTTTAAATATATTTTGGCTGCGTTTTTAATACGTGTTAATGCAAGTACTGTCATAAAATAACTTTACGTCCAACCATGTTTTGTTATATTAATTTTACATTTCATTAAAAGCAATGAACAGAAAACATATAAGCTTGTATAAAAGTGCTTCCGTAATGGTTACTCTGAATTTAAACTGCACGTTCAGTTGAATCTTTCATTTATTCATTTATCTCATAACATGCTAAAAATGCAAAATACAATATGTGGGCCAAACACGACAACAAGTTTCGAGACGGATGAACAGTCATAAATTTGATATAAATAATTTCAGCGATCCGGCATTTGCTAGTAATGTTGCTACCCATTTTAATAGCTTTGATCATAATATGGATGACTTTAGCTTTTTACCAATTGATGTTGTTAAGAACGATTTGGACAGACTGATGCGCGAGACTTACTGGATCCATACTTTAAATACAACTTGGCCCAGTGGTATGAACAGTAGCGTATTATTTGATGTGTGAACTTAACATATCTTATATTCATTAGTAATGGTTTTTCATATAGACATGTTGGGTTTTTGGTACGTGGTATTCCCTGTTTGATATTGTTTTTGTTTTTATATTTATTTATCGTGTATTGAATAAATACATTTCTTTTTAATAAAACCCGCCGCATCAGTCTGATCCATATCTATATTATAAACCTTACGTTGTTTTTCATCACGCGGACGTTCGCGTCCTTTTTAACGGACGTGACGTCTTTTTGTTTTGTATACTGTATGTTGTATATTTTCTGACGAAGACATAAAGTCGAAACATGTAAATTGAAAACTTCGTGTTGTCTTGATTTTATTTATACTGTGATGAAGGAAGAAATATTTGTTAAGTATGTAGAATAACAATGGCTAAATATACTGACAATATATGCGCATTAAACTTCATTTGACTTCCTTTTTCTGTGGCGTAAACTTACAGTAGCTTGTAACTATATCGAATTTATCGCATATAAAAGTGTACAGGTTATATCATATTCGGATTTTAAAACACATTTATTTATTCAACTGCCTTTCTTACAGACAGTAAAATTGTGAACAGTGTATGGAAAATTTATGAGAAAAATATTTACTGTGGAGAACATACCCTGAGAAACATCAAACAGAGTAAGTAAACATATTTTACTCTTTTACAATAATGCTGCGCGTTTCATATCTCATGGAAAAGCCTTGACGGACGGCTTTCGATAGAATGAACTACACCTAGTCGCGTAATTAACAATATTATTTTCTTAATTAAATCATCTAGCTTGTTCAGAAAATTAAAACTAAGCTATGAAAAACTAGGGATGTAAGTTTCATTGTTCTATATTTTAAATATTCAACTTGAAGCCCAAAGTCGATATATGGTTGTTAAGAAATAACGTCACTTTCGTTGTGTTAAGAACATACATCCCGGGTGTATAATTCAAATGTCGATAGCCTGTTATGGAGCTCAATGATATATGTTATTAAACAAGTGATTTGATATTGGCCCTGTTATTTGTCCGGGGCATTCGTTTTCAATACGAGTGCCAGGGAACAAATGACAGGGTCTTTATCATGCAACTAGCATTAAATCTGACCGATAACACCCGTCCGATATTTTAAAATGATATCACGTCACTGACGTGATAACACTTTGTAACCACGCCCACATGCCGGACTACTTCCAGTTCAACAAGCAAGACTCCTCAAGTGCAATCACAGAGAAAAAGTAATCAAAACATTTCATTTATCCTATCATTTTTGTATTTTTGTTTACAAATCATTGTTAATGATGTAGTAATTGCATAAAAATACAGCCCAAATAGATAAATTGAATGATTTAAAACGAACAGCAAGGCACCATAAAAATTGAAAATCCCCTGTAGAATTTTCATTTTTGAAATAAACATAGGGTTGTTGGTATTCATTTTCTTAGTTAGATCATTTGCTATCCATCTACAGCAATTTTGAGGCAAAATTTGAGAAACAGTTGATTTTCATTTTTTTTATCACTATCCAATTTTTACAGAAAGTTCTTAATGCGTGGTTGAAATGGCCTGAAACCTATCAGCTACCTATCAAAAGTTGAAAACTGTCTTTAAACCGCTCACTTTTCACTCATCAACTCTCAAGTTCCTCGTTTGTTTACAATTAGAATACCCCAGTGGTGTTGAGCCCACGCCGCCATTTTTGAAATGTCAGTGTTTTACTTGGAAATTCTTGCGTGTGTCTTTGCAAATATTTTGTTTGCAAAACAATATCATTACATTAGAACAGAAAAACATTTATAAATAGTCTCATGAAGGTAATTATCAAGCTATATTTATGTCGTTTTTATATTTTTTGTCCTTTGAAATGTAGAACTATTTTTCGAGGCACATGTAGTAATTTGAAATCATATTCTTTTATAACTACCGTATTTATTCTAATTTAGGCCCCTAAAAGTGTCAAAAATATACAATATGAAGATTTGCATGATAAATAGAATATTAGTCAACTGCCTTTTGACAACATGTGATATCAGGTTCGGCAGATACGGTCGGAAAAGGCTCGGCAGAGCCTCGCCTTTTCCGACCGCATCTACCTCACCTGATATCACATGTTATCAAAAGACAGTAGCCTAATATTCTCTATATATCAAATTTCTCATTTAATGACTTATTGACTAATGCATTTGAATAACTAATCAAACTAAAAATGATTCATTATCTTTAGACTATCATCTTCACTGGCAGTAGACAGTAACATGCAGATCTGTAAATAAAGATATGTCCAACATACTCATTTTAAAAAAAAAGACATATTGATGTGGGTATTCAATTTCTTAGTTGAATCATATTTATCCTTCTAAATGGGTTTTCAGGCAGAAATTGATTAAAAGTTGATTTTCATTTTTGCCATTCAATCTTTAGGGCTGATTTCAACCGTTCTCAAGATGGCGGCCGTTTTCGTTTTTGAGAAACTAAACAATTGAACGTATCAGCCAATCGGAATGCTCAGATTTCTCAACAGCCAATCATTCGTCAGCAATCTTTCATTGGATCGGTCCAATAAATGACATTGGCCCTGTATTTTTTGTTATTGGCCCTGCCTTTCAATATTATGATAGCTCTTCCTATTTGTTTACGTCGGGTAGTTAACGAATATTTGAGCCAATAAACAATAGTTATTCAATAATTCAAACAGCAGTAATACATTGTTTAATACTTTTTGATTTAATTATGAAATAACATCCGTTCCAGCGGTGTTAGTCGTTTAATAAACAATGATTTGGAGTAGTGATACGCAGAATCAGCCACGAAGGCCGAAGGCATGAGTGGTTTATAACTGCGTATCAGTACGACAAAATATTGTTTATTAGACGATCACAACGCTGAAAGGATGTTATTTCGATTCTAACATGACCATATATTACAAAAGGTGAATAAATGCAAAGCTTTATTTTCTACGCGAACGCTCATTTAACGTCATGCGGCGCAATATGACGTCATGTTTACAGCATATCGGTTCCCGCGTTGTTTATGGTTTAATATAACATAAATTTTCTACTCTTTGTATATAGAGACAAAATCGTGAGTCATGTTAGAATCGTCATTCATAAACGTTTGCAAAATAATATCTTGATTCAAGCAGCCAGTACATGTACGTCTCCTTATCAGCTGCACACAAATCCGAGGACGTATAACATACGGTTGTTCTCTAACTAAAAGCCATGTCCTGCGATTTAAGTTTATTTTGATACATTTGATTTACTGATATTCGTGTGTATAGTGCGAAAAACCGACACATATTCATAGCTTACTGAAGTAGAAATACTAGGGTAAATCTTCTGTATTCCTGGTCTAAAGCTGACAAAAGTATGGCAGTCTGCTCTTATTAGACTTCACTCATTTTTACTCAGACGCTAAGATTTTCGTATCGTTCAATCCAATATTTGACCGAAATGGAGCGACAGATCAAATTGTCCCGACATTATTAGAAATTCTAATATGCCTATGGTATATTTTTATAGTTGATTCGAGTGCTATAATATGATTAAAGCACTCGGACATGTAGGCGGAGTGTAGCTCCTTCCGACTTTTCTAATTTTCTCCCGCGCAGAAAATAAGATATTGAAATAGACGTAATATCTGTATGAATACATCAGTCGCATGACATGGTTGTGATTAAGAACCTAGATATATTTTTGATTGCGACAGTAAAGCCCTAGAATACCCTTCACCTTATTTTCTATTATTTATATTGCAGTATTCTTTATCAAAATATTTTATTCTCAAAGAGAACCATATAAGGGTTCAGTAAGTTTTGATCCGTTTCTATAACTTGATAGTGCTGACATATGTGATTGTGTGATCCTTTTCACGGAAACAAACTGAAATAATAAAACATTTATCTTTTGAAAAGAAAAAGATATAAATATTTCAAAACGGAACCTAAAATTCATAAAAGCTATTTTTAGCGCAAATAAAATCGCGAAAGGTATACGTATACGTACATAACGTATTCTTATAACAATGTGACTCGAATGCATATCTAATACTAAGTGTGACTTAAGGCAAGAAAGAAAGAAATAAATGTATAAAACGATATGTTAAAATATATATTAAAAAAAAAACTAATGATCTCGTGCCCGGAAGTTTTAGTTACTGGCGCACGTCCCTTGGACAAACCATATTATCAAACTTCCGCCTCTATTTTTTTCTTTTCTTTACCAATATAATGTAGTACACGCACATCCTTCTGCTTTTATAGCAATATCAGTTATTCGCGGAAGATTAATTATGATATGCGTTATCCAAATTATTGTTTATAACACGAACATGTTTGGAATAACATGAACCAACAAGAGACAAGCGAGCTTCCACGGTCGAGTAAGGAACACGATTTTCACGTACATTTCAACGAGTGAGATGTCGAGAATAAAAAAAACAGTCAATTGGTTTGAAAATTGTTTTCTCCAAGAAAATGACTTTAAGTTGCTGAACTTGGAATGGAACAGACCTGACGTACCGTGACGTTCTTTGTAAGGCTGTTTCCATGTTCTAAGCCTTGGATATCTCGTCTACAGTGGCAATTTGCTGGGAAAGAAAGATGTTTTCATTAAAAATAGATGTTACACTAAAATGAATATTTCTAATCTAAAGACCAGTTATGTGCCACGGGGCCGGAATCGAATACAGTAATCATACATTCGGATTTTGCATAACACTGAATGGATATACGATCTATGTAATTATTGTGACTACTAAAGCATGCAGTGTAATCTCGGATACAGCTCCTTTCGAATACAGCTTCCCGGGGAGTTGGTGCACATTAACGAAGAACTCTCGAGGAGCGATATTCGCTGAATACAGGTCCCCTTATCAAAATGGAGCTGTATTCGGGGTGGTTATACTATTTTGTTCGAATAGAGTGCCCATTAACCGATTCAACATAGACGTATTTTTAAGGCGTATGACTTGTTTATACAAATACGTGGCACGAAATTTATTATAGAATAACAAGGATCCATACCCCTGTTCAGGAAGCAGAACTTTGACTGCGGGGAGTTGTATTCAAAAGGAACTGTATCCGGTGTTACAATACATTGAACCATTAATTTCAACGAGAAAAATTTCTATTTCAAGGTGACTTTTGCTTGCGCTTCGCTAAGATTGTTTGAAAAAAAAACCCGCAATTTTATCGAGGTACAGGCTGCTGTTCAATAAGCATGTTTTTATAAGTATTGATATGACTTCTGATAGTTAAAATACTACGTTATCGTCAAGTAAGAATCTAAATACCAAATGAATGCTTTTTATACGGGTCACACGATGAAACCAATGTGCAGCTTGACAGAAACACTTCTGTAACAGGGTGAATGCTTTCCCGACTGAGTTATCCGGCTATGAACAGGTCTGAACCGTGACATACACCCATATGTCTTCGAATTTCAGGACTCCATTACTGAGTGTAATCAAACTAACATAAAACGTTGTAAGAGTGTCAAAACGAATCTGATACGATCACGTGTTGCAGCGCCAAATGTCACCGGATGTGAAGAATGTGCATCCAGACCGGACACGAACCTGGGACCCTTCGTTTAAAGGTGAATGCTCTCCTGAGTGAGATAATCGGCCGCTTACACATTTTCTCCCCATCTTTTCGACAGGGACAGCCAAAAGAATGTCCTTACTGTTTGCGACAAAAATGCAAATTGTAAACGGTTTCCTGTCAAGTTTTATCTATTTATATTAGTAATTGGTTATATCAATATTTCAAGTGTATAATGAATCAGTGTGAAATATCTTATTCGAACTGTTACAATAATATCATTTCAAGTTTGATAACACTGAAAGTAATGAGGAAATAATATCGTATATTGATGATCAAGATGACTGCCTCACTGTTGGTGATCGTTGCAGATAATGATCCTGTTGCTGCTAGGATTTATCCTGTTTATTCCGCGTCTTGTATCAGGAGGTAAGAATGCTTTAAACGTAATCTAAGGTTCAATAATTGTATGACTCTTTTTAAGAGATATTGTGACATAAATGTATGCGTGAGATTCTGAGAAAGTGATTTGTCTAAGACCGCTTCCATGGTCGTGTGGTTAGAGTCTGGAAATCACACACGTAATCTCGCATTGATCAAGAGCCATGGGTTCGAGTCCAGCTACATGTCCCTTTATGTGAGAAAGTTTGCAGTTTTTTTACAGAGCATAAGGTTGTAACACTGCTTCTTCCCATGAACGATCGTTAGGTAAACTACCTGCTTGTAAAAAAATATACAGAAATAACACAATCAGTGAGGAGCAAAATTGTCAAATACAACTGACTTTAAGACGGATAATAATAAAGTTACAACAACTATTATGCAATGGAAGTGAACAGTTTTTAAATGACTGAATGTCATGATTCAAACGCAGATAAAAAATAAGTTCTTTGATATGATTGTCATTATTTTGGTTACTAAACATTTGGTTTTTCTTTTTATACATTATTTGCACGTACTATATTCATGTTTTTTAACTTTCTGTCTGTCTTTCAATGTACTCGTTCGTGTTCTTGCTTTCGTTTACAAGTTCTTCATGAGACGAGCACCAGATTAATGCGTAAATACATTTAAGTTTTCAGGATTATATTTTGAATGTACACATGTGTGTGCAACTTCTTAATATATTTTTCTCTGAACTTCCTTGCCGTTTGACCGTTTTATGGAGCTTAATCTGTTATTTGAAAGATTATGTTGATGTAGTGGGCATGTAGAAAAAGTATAAGACAACTATATTTAATGTTCTTGGATACATTAAACTATGACCATATAAATGTCTAGACTCTTCCAGACTTCTAATTTGTTAAGCCTGTTATGGTGACAAAGAGACGTTGACGTTTGTACAAAATAAATGCAATTACAAAATTCACATAGATCTAACTATTTTCATATTTAAGATGCATCCAGGTTTCTTATATATTTATTTAATATAAATGTACATATATTTTTGTAGATAATCATTCTATGAGAGTATTGCCTAGCAAAATATATTGAAATAGTAGAACATGAAACAATTAGCGCTAAAATGCTATACTTGGAAATTACACACCTCATGTGAGACTAAAGTTGCGATTACGTTTATCTTTGATATCAAACTGTCTTCTTTACTTATTACACCTTTCTAGTTTCAAACCAATATTATAATAGAACGTCATTTCGGAAACAGCATCACTCACTAATGTTAAACTTAAATTTAGATTTTGATTTCAGCTAAAGATCCGTACTGTTACGACAACTGTAAATGTTGTAAGGGTGGAGTATGTGGACCAGGAATAAACAATTGGCCAAACGTTTGTACAAATGGATGCATTGACGGGCACAGAGGAGGAAGATGCTATGAGTTTTGCCAGTATAACAACTGCAAAAATTGCAGTACGAAGGGTGATACAACTTGCAATGAATGTTATGATGGCTATTATTTAGGTTTAAATAAAGATTGTAAATTAGAATGTTTGTCTAACTGTCAATCATGTACTTCGGCCACAGTGTGCACAGAATGTAAGATAGGTTTCCAAAACAAAAATGGCTCGACCACGTGTAAGTATGCAGTTTGTCCTGAGAATTGTGAGTGTATCGGAAATAATTGTGTTTCTTGTAAACCTGGATTTTATAGCACGTTAAAGAACTGTACTAGTGCATGCCCAATTAACTGTGACAAGTGCGTTTCAAAAGATGTATGTGTCGAATGTAAACATGGATTTTATAATGGATACAATTATGACAGGAGTCTTCAATTGAATAACTGTACATACAAATGCAGAGATGCATGTGCAACATGCTACTCGAACAATAATTGTTCAGAATGCGTGATGGGAAAATATGGTCTGATGTGTCAGCATGATTGTTCTGTCGGATGTAAGGACAAAACTTGTTCGATCGATTCAGGAAATTGTGATTGTTCCGTGTATTTTAGTGGCGGAAAATGTACTGAGTGTGTCGATGGAAAATATGGACAATATTGTAACAAGACATGCCCGAAATACTGCAGAAATAAAGCTTGTGACAAAACGACAGGGTCTTGTGTTGATGGTTGCATATCAGAGACAATTACTGGAAACAAATGTAACACATGCACAGGCGGTATGTATGGTGAACTCTGTAATAAAACGTGTCCCGAGAGTTGTAAAGATGATAAATGTGAGAGAAGTAATGGTAGCTGTACCGGCGGATGTGAGAATGATTTTAAGGGAACTTTTTGTGATGCTTGTATACATGGTAAATACGGGGCAAACTGTGGACAAAGCTGTCCAGTAGAATGCGCGGAGGGCATTTGTAAAATGAATGCTCAACGCCGTTTATCATTTTTAATGACATTTCTTGTCATAAATAAAATACAGATTTACTGATTAAGATATGTTGAAGTATTTCAAACTTGTTATTTTATAATACTGGCAGATATGTGTTTACAGCTTAATAATGTATTTTACAAACTATTTACATAGAGTTATTTACAACATTTATTTTTATAAACTATTTTCAGAGACAAACACAGCATCTGGCATAAATGCAAATGTGTATGAAGTGGTCTGCAGAGGTAACAGTATTATACATACATGTATCTGGATAATTAATTAGGTTTTAAACAGTTTGTGCATTGTTTCAACTTATTGAAAGCGTAAGCTGTATGACTATGTATATATTCATAAATATATTCTATAGGTTCATATACTGACGATGATGTGGAAATATCTGTTACCGCTGCAGTACTGGGATCTCTCTTAGCCTTGTCAGTATGCATCAATATCTCGGGGGTTGTCTACCTTCTTCTGAAGCACAGGAAAAGGGGTTCGCGAAAGTATGTCTCATTTTATAAATTTTTTATTTGCACTTGATTCATAAATTTTATTAACTTCATTTCAATGATTCGAAGTCTGCTACGAATAATTCTTGAAACATTTTTTAATTGCGCCTGTTTGTACTGGTTTAGCTCTGTACTAATAATGAAGTTCTTCTGTAGAGTTGTGGGCTCATTGTTTTGTTATGGTTAGTAACTCGGCGACAGAAACATTGATCTTATTTTACTCAATAAGTATAGTGCATTGACTAAATCACGACAATGATGCTTATATCGCCCATATTATCGATACATAAAGACAAAGACAGTTTTAGGAACACATTTGACTATAGACATTATTTGATAACAGTAATGTGTATAATTATGTCTAACAAAACTATTGGCAGAATATTCTAAAATAATTATTGTCAATTTTTGTTATAAAGCAAACCTTTGAAAATGAAAAGCAACAACTTATATTAATTAATCTGAACAACTTCTATCCTTTATGTTCTCGTAACTACTACATTTCACTACATGTACAACAAAAATTAATTTCCTAGCTTTGTGGAGGTAATTAAATGTTTCATTATAACGGGGAGATGAGAAGGAGAACAGACCACGTCAAATATTTTGGAAATGACATCAATTGTTATCTAGTACCATTTTTATGTTTACCCCCGATTTGGGAGAAACATATTGTTTTTGCCGTGTCCATCCGACTCCGCTCATTAACTAAAGATCCATATGTACAGTCTTCACTCTTCAAAGGATGATTGGTCTTATTTATTAGACGATCCCTTTTGTGTTTGGTGCCAGTAGCTCAAAACCCAAAGCTACAGTTACCTTAACTATGAAATTCGTTTCCGCTCAATAACCTAAGATCTATATGTCCGACAGTTTTCAATCTTCATATGACTCGGGTCGTACCGATTATAGCCTCCTTAGAGGATGGTGGACCCAATAAGCACATTTACAAACAAATAATTGGTCATGCTGTATAGATGATCCCTATTATTTTGGGTCAGTACGTGAAACATCAAGATCACCGTGACCCGAACGTTGAAAATCGTTTCCGCGCAATTATTTGAGATACAAACGACCCACAGTCTTCAAACTTTATGTGATGATTGGTATAATAATATAAATGATCCCTATTGTTTTTTGGTCAGTAAATTAAAGGTAAGGGTCGCAGTGACTTATTCATTAAATTTCCCCGTTTGCTATTGAATGTAGGGGACATGCTTATTTTTCAAAAACATGTCTAGTTATTTTACACTGTGTAGGGACATGAGAGTGCAATCACTGGAGGTGGCATATCAAAACACTATGGCTTCTTCACGCGGGCATCAATCCAGGACGACTGAAAACGGTTGTATTTCCGGTTTAATAAATTCTGTTCTAATACTTATTACAGATGTGTTCACAAATCAAATCAAGTAAATATATTTATTTTAATTAGATATTAAATGCAACGTCGCACTTAAGTCCTTTCCCTAAAAATGTTTTCATATTCAATTGCTACTACGTCACCATAAAGGTTTGCTGATGGGCAACTACATGTTGCTTGTTGTTTCATCTACTGCAAGGTGAACTTATGAAGACGTTTGTCATTGTTTTGAGTTAATTTTAAGGAAAATTGTCCTGTTTCAGAAGATAAACAGGTAGCAACTATTCTGTCTGGAATTTTGCTAACAATTCTTGAAGAATAATGAGATGAATGATTGACAAAACACTTTTACTAACGTGTATGCATAATAAGGTTAAATTTAGAATTTTATACTTCTTCTATAATTAATTTTCGAACCGCAGTTGATTAGATGTACATTCATGCCATATTTTCAGAATTAAACGAATCATCTGCCAAGAAGACAAATGTTTATGAAGTGATCAGCAGTGCTAACGGTATTACTGACAACTGCACATCTTTTTGAATTTTCAAACAAACAATTCAGTATTTCTTTATATTAAAATGATATATTTCCAAATGGAATCTAAATAAGAAAACACTATAGAAGTCTCATTTTAGCGTTAAATTCTAATTGAATGACTTTCAACTCAAAGGAAGTACATTAAAATACTATGTACTTTTCTATGAGGTAATATGATTTCTGCTTTCTACTTTTGAACAAGCTTTCCAAAAAAGGAAAACTAAAATTATTTAATACTTACATGTATTTTATACAAACAGATGTATCAGAACATGACTATCAGCCAATATCACAGATGGCGGTAAGTTTCTTCATTGTACTTCTTATTTGAATTGACCCAGCTCCTGAATTATGAAATAAGTATCAACATACTGTAGAACTTGACTGAAGAAAATGCTTAATGTGTTTGCTAGCTTGAACCTTATGTCAAGCAATGGCAATGTCACTACATTCTATCTCTTAAAACATTACGAACATTGTCATTAAGAGTCTTTCCATGTACAGAATGGCGCGGATTGAGCACAAACATAGTCTTTTTATGTTTGAGAATGAAAGTTACTTCCCTTATTAAAACAAAACGTACATTAATCGCACCAGAGAGCCGTACACAATCGTCTTGGAAATAATCGACTCATTCCATATACTGGATTCCTACCAGTTCTCGGGCGCTACCAGATCTTCAGGCGGTTTTATGTTTATACTTTATAGGCTTTATACCGTACTCAAGGTCCTAGATTACGGAACCATGTCACTTGGACGATTGTTCTTTCGGTTTAAGTACCTAAATAGATAACTCAAACTTCTCATATTTTTAAAACATCCCGCTTATATCACCTCTCTATTGTGTTACTATTTATAATCTAAGCTGTCAGCAGTTGGGGGTTTTCCGATTTTATTGCGCATGCGCTGAGATAAAAGCAGGGGTTCAGTTTGTAAAGGTACACCAGGGGTGTAGCTGGGCAAAAACAATTTGTAGGCACATGTTTTCTAGTGGATTTTAAGGCCCCCCCCAACAAAAAAAGAGAAATTCTATATCCTTAAACATGCTGGGGGCGTATTTTGACGACAAAATAAAACCATAATTACTGTTGTTTTTGTAACGGTAAACAATATTTTTTCACATAAATATACTCAATAAGATCTCAATTAACAATAATTATAAACGGTAATGTATTCCGAAAAATCATATACACATCTGAAAAAAAACTGTTAAGCATCGTTAGGCTAATTCTAGAAATAAAGCTTCAGGCGGACTGAAGGGGAAAGCAGCAGATGAAATCTGGCGAGTTCTTCCCCACACAGTAAATAGTAACCACTGCCATCACAACTTTGGACAAAACGGAATGGGTATTGCAGTCAGGTACAACAAATCTCCCTTAATTTTCAAATTTCGTTAGGTACAAATATGCATGGGATTCCTACGGTGCTTGTAAAACCACTACTGGGATAGATACTGTAAAGGTACATAGATTTGAAGCCCGTCATTTCACTGCATAATTATTGTTTGTAGATATACAAATGAATTTAATGAGCAAATTAAAAGTCATAAAATATTTACATGTGTTTGACGACGATGAGTAATTTCACCGTGCTATATCTCATTCAAACTTATCATTTTCAGATGTAGATAGTTATTTATTTTCTTGCCAAGCGACTACCATTCCAAAAAAGCGCCGTCAGTCAGGTGTAAAATGACATAGCAAACAACGTTTTATGACTGGTTTGGGACCATTTGATTAATTGATTGTAATGGCTTTTCCATTAGTGTAGACGTTTTTCAAGCTGTTTCTCAAAGTTATTCGGGTGAAATTTCAAATTGTATTATTCAGAGATAGGTCCATACTAGGGGAATCAGCCTCATAAAGTTTACAAACACATATCATAATTATATAATATCAATAGCAGATACAATTTCTAAGTGTTGAATTACTATAACTCTTTACAAAAAAAGATGAAATTATCTTATATAGCTGGTATACATTGTTGATTCGACGTTTATAACATCCGAATCAAAGTAATTGATACCGTTTTAAAATTGAGTTGAATTCTAACGTAGAATCAGGGTAATCTAATAAATCCTGGTAGAACGAGAATAGAAATACAAAAAACAAACATGTAAAACGAAAATACAACACAACAAATATATTTAGGTACAATGCTAGCGAGATTCATGTACCAAGGTCAATAACATTAAAATTCTGACACCGCAATGCGCAAATGTCCCCCATACTGAAATTAACATAGACAACGTTTTGTACAAGCAGAAGAAACACATAAAAAGGACATGCAACTCCGTTCTCAGCGTTTTTGAGTCGCTAAACTGATACAGAAGGTCATCGGTCGTGTCCGGTATTTACAAAATGAACTTGGATATCATCTACCCTTGTATGTTTTTGTTCAATTTACTTCGAAATATTTTATCATAAATACAAGATTTTTTTCATAGCAGATGAATAACAAGCACACAATACCCATAACTTCCCTACCTCTCAGTTTTTATTGCATTTAGGTGAAATATCTTAAAAACCTTGTTATTCCTTTATCATGAAAATATTAATTTATCAAAAATTGAAAAAATGAATTTTAGTAAAGTGGGTGGGGTAATTATAAGGGGCGTACTATTTATTTGGATGATGATAAAAATACCACTATCTCTATTTTTTCATCCTAAAGTATGACACATTACATTAGAAAAGATTGAAAATTGATACCTATTCTGAAAAACACACCACATACATAAATGTTTACAATACCAACATTCTAGCTAATTCTGCATTTAGCATTTTAATCTGATAGTGTATCACTAAAGATTAATATTGCGAAAAAGTTAGGTCATTGACCCGTCATTCTTTTCCAGAAATTAACTATCAATATGTTAGTCTCTATAAAAAATATAAAAAAACAGGGTCAATAAAATGTCTTGTTATTTTGATTTTCAGCAGTGACCCCCCCTAAATACAGTCATAGACAAAAGTTATCAGAAATGGTTGAGTTGTTACGATCATAGTTTCCCACCCACGCGGACACTCATGGATTCAAGGCTTACACTACGCTTACATTTTTTTTTGGCTTCCCCTTTTTTCTTTTTTAAGGATCATCATGAGCAAGAAATCATTATTGTTCATATTTTATCCTCGTGAACATGTAAACTATAAATGTAAATAATGCAAATTAAATGATGTGTATCTTGAATGGAATATACTTATATTTATTGTTTTCTTTTCGTACATGTATTTAAAATAGTAAAACAAGCACTAAACATCTTTGTTTGGAATAGTGCTTTGCGCAAAGTTGAGTGCCCGATAACTGGTTGCCCGATGTGGTTTTAAAGAGAGAAATTGTACCCCTTTTCTGACCACATTTATAAACAAGCTGTGGACACAGTCGATAAACTGACAAGTTTATAATGTCGCCGGAGAACCTAAATTTATCCTGTGAAAATTTTATGGGTTTACTAGTATTTGTTGCTACACTAAATACAAAAATGTTCATTTTCCGCCCGAGAACTGGTAGGAATCCAGTAAAATAACCTCGAATGTAGGTTTATATTATACTTGTCCAATTAAATAAACGACATCTACCGTTTAATAAAGTTCAAAGTATTGACTTCCAACGAAATTTGATTGAAAATAATTTGCATCTTGGTCTGTATCTAATAGCAAAAGTGTCCTTATAAGCTGATATTGGTGTGCTATTATTTTTGTTTGTAATTGCGCTTGTTAGGTCCACCATCCACTAAAGATGCTATAATCGGTACGACCCGTTGGTGTGTTATTAATGTAGTAAAATCTTTTATATAACTGGAGTATTTTATTAAACGTCCAGGTACAGTTATTTCAAACATAGATTTCATGAGCAATTACATTTTAGTTTTCTTCCATTTATATAATAACATTCTTATGATACTTTACCAGATTTTCTTTTTACAGACGACAGCGGTACAGGAAACAAGATATTAAATCAAATATAAATACATGAGCACAAAAGACTCTTCAACAGGAAATCAACGTCAATGGAAAAACTTTTCGAGTAGTATCGTTTTATATGATTATACTGAGATGCATTGTTTATATTTGTCTATTTTTGTAAGTTTGCGATTTGCGATGGAATATGCGGATTGTTGTTGCCGAAATGTTTTAATTGTGTTGGTTTGAGCTGGAGACGCTAAATTGTGTGCGAATAAAAAAATCGTTTATCATTATCAAAGAATAGTTAACCCTATTCGAACGGGAGCATAGTATGATAATTAAAAGAAAATTCATTTTCGAGAAGTACATGCTTGGTATAATAGTCCCATGTTTAGAAGACGAAGCCGATCAGAAACGACTTAAATACAAAAGAGTGTTATGGTACATAAAATGTATCATCTTATGTTTGACCGAGTTGGTTTGATATGAAGTCTGGTTTGTGTCAGAGGTTGTAAATTTATTTCTTATCAAGTGATCTTGTAAATATGTTTTTCTACATCTACAATGTACATGTTTAACCCATACAGTCAACTATTGTTGTATGTTTACAAATTTTAGTTATTGCTAAACTGTATCTATAAGTATTTTTCAATCTAGCATTTTACCAACGCTTTTAAAATAGAATCTCTTGCTTTTAAAACTATGATCTAACTATGTTGTTATCTCCCTTCTCATTTTAGATTTTTACACGTGCTCTCAACGTTTATGTTTACATTCAAATAACCTTAAAAAATTTGTTTCAAATAATTGGAAGGATTGCCACTTCTCCTGAAAGTTTCACCTAACATTTCCTTCAAACATCGGTAAAATTAGCGAAATCATACGTGTTATAGTTACGTAAATCCTTCTTAAAGATTTGTTTCATAATTTCTGGGTGGAGAGCGATTTATTACAAAAAGTCGCTATATTGGCACACTGTGAGAAAACGAGAAATGTCTCGATATATGTTCTTCTTGAAAATGATTTAGCTCATTGACTAATATGTTCGTTGTAGGGAATAAATATCATTCAATATTAAAAGTAGTTATTGGTTTATTTTGTAACTGGTTTATTTTTATTACAAGTAGTGTATTCCGAGCGCCTAGTACATTCGACTTTATTGTCATGTATGTGTTGTATATAGAGATTTGGTACTTTCTACTTTATTGTCATGTATGTGTTTTATATAGAGATTTGGTATGTCTACTTTATTGTCATGTATTTGTTGTATATAGAGCGCCTGATACTTTCTACTTTATTGTCATGTATGTGTTGTATATAGAGCGCCTTATACATTCGACTCTATTGTCATGTAAGTCGTGCTTTAGCGTACGATGCAACAATGTTACAGATTAGTCTGAGGGGCGTTTTTCAATTAGCTACTCGGATAACATTTTCAGCCAAATGTACGCTTACACAAATTTGTCATCAGAGATTTTATAAGAGGTAACTCCTTCAAATATTAAACAAGAAGCACAAACGTATTTCCTCCCGCATTGCATCGTCGTTGGCTGCCTGATAGAGATTTTCGAACTTGTAAAATTACATAACAACTGAACCACTATAATATTTGTATAACATAAATAAACATTTATTGCTAAGTAAATGAACTCGTTTGACCGTTCATAATCTTCAACGAAAGAAGCAACTTGATATTTGCATTGGTGATAACGGTCATCTAAAGAGCAGTTTTTGCTTCAATTATGTGTAACCATTCCATAATAATTGTAGGGTCCATTCGGCATAAAGACTGATAGTTGTTTTACCTGTGAATAGTTCAATATTTCATCTGTCGTGTGGTATACAATGTAAGCCCAGTCAGTAAAATTCTAATACCAACAACAGATAGTAACAAGAAAACCATTGATGCAAAGCATCAAATGTCGCCGCTAATTTTTTCCAGTGCATTGACACGTGAGTGAAATATCCGAACAAAGAATAATCCGAAATTTCTGCTAAATCTAACAAAACAAGCTGAAATCGATATTTATTTTGGCTATGGAAATATTAACTTATGCATATCTACTTCGTTTCTGAAAGAGTGTTCATGATCATCGTTGTTGTTATTTTCCTGCGACGCTGTTACACCGCCACGCCAACCTTTAAAAAGTCGATTTGGTCTGGTCTAGGCGGATCTTTTCTCTTGGTATAAGATATTGTAAACACCGGTCTGGGGAGCGTCATTATTTTTCACATTTTAAACAGTTATTCCCCTTAAATTAAAAGGGCCAATTTTAGCGCGAACTTCAACTTCCTTCGCGATTTTTAAAATAGTTTGTTTGATTTCAAACAATCAATGTAAGATGTCAGAACAAAATTGTTACAAGTTCATACATTTTAATAACTTCTCCTTCAGGCTGAAGAATCCTAAAGCGTATCGAATATAGTCGCCGGTTCCCACCGGCGACTAATGCAGATGTGCATTAGACGTTTTGCAATGCATTTCAAAGTCAAAATCGAACCTTGAGCTGTGACCTTTAGACTAGTCTGTTCGTTTGGGAATCAAGGTTTAACACCATTGAAACACATATAACACATAAAACACTATCTTTGCATGCTTAACCTCGAACAATAACTTAGGTCAGTTGGTTACGTCAAGGTCTTTCAAATAGTATGGTCTAGAAACGCCCTCTATAAACGTCTTATCGTACTGATAATCTTGTCTCGGTTATCGATTTTTACCTGGAAGCGTTTATCACGCCGTGCATTTATCACGCCGAGCGAATTAACTGGTATTTTGTCCGACAGTTGTATGCAAAACTGCCCGTCATTTTGTCATTTAAATACCAATTTTAATTTAAAAAATGGTATAATTGGAAAGCTGAGAAAATTTTCTGTAAAACTGTGAAATTAAAACCTTTATATATAAATAAACTTTTGTTTTAAACGCGAGTTAAACACGGTCCATGCTGTTCCGTCTTGCGCGTTTTAGCGATGGATGGTAATTTGACTCGCGATATTGGTCTTACAAAACTGTACGTTACTATGTTATTAAATAAAAAAAACGAAAATCTAATTCATAACAAACAAAATATAACCCTTAATTTACATTTTAATTAGCAATTTTCTATCATTTGACCCTAAATATACAGTGAAAAACTGTGCACAAAATATCACCGAATCGCGAAAAAATTCACCGGTGACGCCATTTTTTAGATTTTGATCGGATCTAACCGTCCCAGAAAATTAAAATACGGGTGAAATACGAAAATCTAAGACATAACAGACATACATGAGACTTAAATCTATGAGAAAAAGATGTAACATCAATCCCATGAACACCATGCAAGTAGGAAAGAAGCGCTAAAATTAGGTCGGTTTTCGGCTTTCGGCCATTTGTGGAAAAAAACGTTCATATCAAGTCAACTTTCCAATGCGTAAATCCATCTAAACCAAAACATCGGGAAAAAATAATGTCATATTATGATAAGGGAATGCATATATTGTATTAAGGATCTCTTTGTTGGTCAAATTGATTGGTAAAATATCGAGATATACGTAGATATAAAGTTTCAATATTTTCTTTCTTTTTCCAAAATGGCGGGTACCCAGATGTTTGTCACGTGATCCGAGACAAGTCATTCATCGAATTACTCTCGTTTCCGGACCATACTATTTGAAAGACCTTGGTTACGTGCAGTAAATCAACCTCAAACAATGTAAGTTCGAATCCCCATACTGTTAGAAATAATCTTTAGAACAGTTTTCTTTGTCTTTTTAAAGAATTTCCTGCAATATATATTTTTATTATAGTTGATTTAAAGTCCATACGATTTATTTCGTCATGTTTTTTTTATTTCATGTATTCAGGCGTTTAGGCCTATGACGTTTCGTTTTTCTTTTCTTTTGTTTCATTTCATTTATAAAAGTTTTGTTTAAATCATTGTATTATTTCAGCTCATTTCACATAACAATAAAATTCAAAGTTCGCCTTCGCTGTCCGTTTCTGTCTCTGAATCATCGGATGCCTTGGAGTCCGAACCCAGGTTTATGACAACTAGATCATCTACGTTGTCTATGCTTATATCAGAATACTTTGCTTACTTTAGGGACGACATGATTTTTAAATGCATAAATGCATAGATGTCGTAGATTTACACATACAATTTACTTTGTCAATGCACAATTTGTACGACGTTTGTAAATTTTGTATTTTCGAAAAAACTTAAAATGTGTATTTTAGATTTCGGAGTCGGTACCTTACCTACCACATTCTAGGGCCTTTACCCTCACTGACATATCGCCTTTGGACGACTGTTGACTCATGTTTGGTTGTCATTCTATCATGTAAATCCTAACTTACCTAAAGTCCAGGCTGGAACAGAATTGTAAGAATACAAACGTGCAGACATGGCTCATCCAACAATTTTTACAAGAAATAGTGTAATATGATTTGGTTTGTATAAACTATGTCGCATGTGTTTTTAAATGCTCACAAATGGATCGAAATGAAAAAAAGAAAGTAAAGAATAGTGATCTATGCTAGTTACTGACATAATAATTTTACTATTTGATCAATATAGTGCTCTATTCTATACGTTTATGTATTTATATTATCATTTTAATTATGGTGGCTCGTTTGTGCCATGTCGTGTTGTCTTGATGTTGCATTTCTAAATGCGACAGTATGATAACACGACGGACACTTTTAGTTCATTATCATTCTGGCAACCCAGTCAAACTTTGTTAGTTTAGCATGTTGGTGTCTCTTATTAACAGCTGCGACTTTAGAGAGCACGACAAAAAGATACACCAATAAGATTAAAAGATGCAAAACAACGAGAAAAATCGTCCGTCGTGTTGACGCGTGGGGACTTTTCGACCTTTATTTCGTCGTAGTTTCGTACTTGCTACCCCGAAAAACTATTTATTGCTCGCGTGTTGTCGTATAGGCACCTCGCTCAAAAAGATGCGATAACACGACAAAATAAGTGTTGCCGTGTTTTCGCGTGGTGACGCTTTATTTGTCGTATCTTAGTGCTGGCGCCCCTCCAAGTAAATGCGACAACATGCCAAACTATTTCATAGGACACAGTTATTTAGCGTGTTGCTGTGCTGTCGTGTCGGTGTCCTGACAGGGCGCAATGTCGACGATACGCCTGATTAATAGGTGGACGTGTTGTCGTATTTGTTTGGCGGGACGCAAGCACGACGATACGGCAAATGAAGCGACAGGTCGAAGGGTCGCCATCCGACAATACTACATATCATTTATGTCGTCGTTTCGCATCATTTGGCGTGTTGTCGCATGCTTTTGTCCTGTAGTCGTTTTCTCTTCTTGGACGGGTTGCTAACTCGACGAAACACCAACAATATATATTTTGGTGGGGTCGCAAACACGAAAGTACGACAAAATAAAGCGACACATTCAAAGGTCGCCACGCCAAACCACGACGAAACGGCGGACTACGTTTCTTTTTGGGGGTGATTATACGTTTCCAACTAAATTGCTATTAAGCATTTGTACATTAACTAGTTCGTGTAGTGGTTAAGTTGTGTGCTAAGTAAACTAGAGGACCCGATCCGATTCTTAGTATGGTCAGAGAAGACACGTGATACCACTATAATTTATGTGTCTTAGCTCCTGCCTGTAAATGTGTTCCAGTAACGAAACTATTTTTGAAAGATTTTATGTATAAAATTAGGAAAGGCAAATAACCACTACCTTTAGGCAAAGCGTTAAAACTGAGTTTACCTCCTGAACGTCCACAATACAGACCATGGGGGATATTGCGGAATCTGATAATGCTGATCGTTCAACTTTATGTTTTTAGACATTTCTCTTCATTCTAAAATATCCCGTTAAAAACATCGATATTTTGTACCCATTATCTGCCTCTTGGATTGTCTGCAAGTGGCATATCGTTTTAGTTACGTAGGTATGTTTGAAGATTTTTCAAAACAACGGAAGATCAATGTTTACATAAGTCTTAAAAATACTTATACCACATAAGTTGTAGTATTAATTTTGCATATGTAAAGGATAATTATCCTTCTTTGCATATAATATATGATCAACTGGCGTTGTGAATGTATCATATATTGGTCAGCAGGACAATTTGTGAGGACACCCCTTGAAAATAATGAGTAGCCTGATTTGTAACAGATAAAGTTCAGACTGATTTATAACATTATGTAGATAAAGATCCAGACTAATTCAGAAAGTCAAATCTTCTGCAACTGAAACCAGTTTTACGGGATTTTTTTTATCAGATCTCATGTTTGATGTATTCCCCTCGTGGGGGTAAATATTGGCTATAGCACTACTGTCCGCCTGTCTGTCCGTCCGTCGCTCAACCTTCAGATATCAAAATCCCCTGACTTGATTCCAATGAAACTTCACAGGAGTGATCGGTAATAAGCGCTTTGCATACTTTCGGCACATCTTTCTCCGTTGATTTTTGCGGGATCATGACCGTTTGCAATGTTACATATGTACTGAACATTAGGGTATCTTTTCCGTATTTCATCTAAAAACACTTTTTGTAACACTTTCACAGTAATGCACATATCGCTAGCGTATTTTGTCCGTACTTCATCTAAAAAATCCCGGGTCACACATTTTTGTTGTATGCAAAAAGCAATTTCAACTTTGAAAATAACCACCTCAAATTTTGTAACGGATGCAATAACCAGGGGACGAGGTTCATCCTTCTTCCTGTGTGTGCGAACTTATGTAATTTTCTGTTAAAATTATTCTGACATGCATGTTGTTTTTTTTATAGAAATAAACGATTTCCATCATGTAATGCCCGTCTGACGTCGTAACTGTAGAAAGTCCTAAATGTTTTAGGCGCTATTTTGACATATACCACTGAAACCTTTTACCGAAACCTAACCTTTTCATGTATAATTTCATTGGCTGATGACACACAAATTTAGAAAAAGGGAAACCATAATGACTTATTCTATAGGAGATGCCAAGATTACAAATCGAGGGGACATTCTTTTAAGGCCTTACTGTCATATGTACTGATTTTCATATTTTAAGCAATTTTATGACATGCTCATGTTCAGTTAATAGAACGCCAAACTGTCAATTCAGGAGTTGTGATTTCGTACATTACACTACAGAGCATTTACAGGGTATTCATATATATAAACTTTTACTGTATAACTAGTGATGTCGTTGGAAAAGTGGGTACATATTGACTACAATAATCGGTACATCGTATTCGCCAACTAGACATTTAATGAACTAACATTGTTAAATATAAAACTATAAAAAGAACTAACATGTTAAATTAAATCCACCCGATGTCTGGACTTTATATTTTTAAGGCTGGTATTTCTATCAACATGATTTCTGCACACCGCCAGCCTATATCAAACTATAACTATACCCGTCCCAGTGGACACGGGGTCTTTTTTCAACTTTGACCTTCGCTGACCTTGACCTACTGAGCAGTGCAATTCAAACCATATGTACAGTTTCGAATGCAAATTGGCTGACCTTGATCTGGACCGTAGGCTATTTTGTTTTTTGCTAGAAAGATGATATTTGGACTATTTGTGCATTTTTGTAAAATAATTTCCATAATTCCTACAATTATGACTCACCTTGATTATGTTCGTTTGACCTGCTTTCCTGTTTTAGAGTGCAATGATACTCACATGACCGACATAGGGCCATCATGGACCTCTTGTTGGTCAATAATGGTTTATTTGGTTAAGATCTAAGAAATGTAGTTATTCAGCAAAATTAAGTGTGAGAGAATTACATCAACGTTTGATTTAACAGCTGTAAAAAAGATTTGTGTTGGTCAGAAAATAGACAATGTAGCTAAATCTTAAAAACTATAACGCTAAAGACAATTAATCACATGTTTTGACTCATCAGAGATTTTACACAAAGTTAGTGAAAAGAGACAACTCTTTCAAATATTGAACAAACAGCAAGAAGGTGTTTTCCCCCGCTTTGCTATGTTTGTAAAATTACTTTAACAACTGAATATATATGCACTCGTTCATAAGTTGTATCTAGTTTGGTTGATCAGTACATGGTTTCGTCTTTCCTTTTGCATGGTCATTGACACATTTGTCTTTTGTTGTCCGCGTATTCGATTTAATTGCACTGTGTTATAATTTCTTAACCTCTTGTCCTATGAGTTAATGAGCTAAGATAGTAAGTTGGTCTTTCAGCTATTGTGAAAGGTATTATCAGTATGATCTATCTAAAGGCTACCCAATTAAAAGACAACGCAAAACATTAATAACTTTGTAGGCATTCGACGTATGCAATTGCTTGCATTGCATATATCTAATTGGTTCAGATTGTATTACATAAACCTACCCTCTTCATTCTTAAAGCGACTGCACTCCAAATTCTTAGTAAATTTTATTTTTTTTGTAAAATCAATATATATTCAATTTGTCAGCATCAAGATTATTTTCTTTGTGTAAGAGCTAAAAATAAAGGTAGAAAAAAAATATTTACCCGAGCCAGGTTTTGAACTCGGATCTTTGCGCTTACAAAAAATTTACAGCGGCTTAACCTACTACACTACGGAGTCAGCTGATTTGATGCGAGTTAAAAATATTGGTATACCACAGAGCCCACCCCGTTAGTCACGGGGTGATATTTTCTACAATAAAAGATAGCAAAACAACCCATTTTAATTGTTTCTTTTGTTAGAAAACTTGTCACGTTATCATAATACAATGCCCCTGATACAGTAATGACAATTGTTTTCTTGAAATTGAAAATTTTCTTTTTTTAGCGTAACTTGTCCATCTGGAGTGCAGTCGCTTTAAATTTGAAGTTTTTATAAATTTTGACATTTATAAAGTTTCACGTTGGCGTTTTTAAATTCATACTGATTGGATCGGATTTTAAAAATGGTAAGTGAAGAATAAGAAACGTAAGTAATTGATTAACATGCTTACTTTCGTATGATTTGTTCACAAATGCACTGATGTATTTTGTATATTTGTGTTGTTTAAATAATCATTATAATTTAAAAACCTTAAAAATAAAAGCTCTTTCATTTCCTTTAACATTTTAAAACTCTTGGGTATAGTTTACATGAATATCTTCAAGGAAAACTGCCCCCACTAGGCATTTGTTCAGCGAAAAATAACGTATCGATATACCACTATTACCGTGTTAAAATTGAAGTAGCGTTTATATCTTTCAATCGAAACAGCTAGTTCTAAAGAAAGTAGCAAATATGTTTAGTAGATCTGGCACGATTTTCCGTATTTGTGCAGTAAAATACAACACTACGGATCAAATTTAACGTATTATAAATGTAATAAAATATGACGTAGTTCCACTATCCATTATGTAGGCTGTGAATTCAATATCACATTATGTGCATTTACTTACTTTTGCCTTTTCTTCTTCCCAGTGATGCCTACGTCACATGTAAAAACAAAAGAATGCAATTTATTGCAGGTTTAGGTTGACTAAAGTTTTTCATGTTGTTTCTTCAAATCCGGAAGAACACAGGTGACGCAACGAATATAATGATGCGACGTCATAAGTTGGAGCTTATTGAATTTTCGCAATAATTTCTATTAAAGAAGTATCACCGTCGATTTTTATTTTACAATGTTTATATCATGCAATACATCTTCTGAAAGTAAAACTCAAGCTTTATTGTGTGTTACAGTTTTAAATCAAATCTAAATAAACCATTGAAGAGTTCTGTGGGCTAAAACAGCTCTTACACTACAAAAATCCACTGTAGAGATGTAAGATAAAATTCCATACATACACAGTAAAACTGTCAAATGAACAACAAAAACACGTCAGGCGTTCATTTAATTTTCCGTGAAATGCACGCCTGGCATGAACTACCGACGTCATGTACGTAAAATAAAATGACGGCAACAGAAACATGTCAAATGCAGTTCAAATGTGAAACATAGATGTGTAGAGATTGAGGAAAAACGAGACTCGTGAACTTAAGCAAGACAAATGTTTTCTCTGGACTTGTTATCTTTAACCCCACGACTATAACATTTCATACAGAGAGTATCGTTTTTTGTATTTATTCGGAATGTGCATCTATTCGATAATTCCTTTCAATACCAAAGAAGTATTTACAATAGATCTGTGTCTAGTGAAAATGTCCCGCGCTGCGCGAAAAGAGTAAAATTGAAATAAACTTAAAATTCTGGTTGTAATTCAACTGTAAGACTATTGTGTCGTTTTTGTGACAAGAATTTAAATATATCTTTTCTCAAAAATGTAAAAATGAGTGTTTTTAAATATCGCTCAATATATTACAGAGCTTTTCAAAATTGTCCGTGTCTAAGTAAAATGTCCCATAGCGCACGTGTGTTGACGTTAACGTTAATGTCGATATCAATACAACACTTTTTTCATTTTTCAAAAATTCGTTGAAATGCCCTTTGCTATAGAAATAAATCACGTAAATACGACTCATAATGTGTATTTCGGTAACATATTAATGAATATCGTGTACCTATCGTAAATACTTTAATCCTGATTGACAGGTAGCGATCACGTGCCGGGTCCGCAGAAGTACGTGTAGGCCTGGAACATGCGTAATTCAAGACATTATTTCTGTGATATTTTCGTATATTTTCACTACCTTTTACGAGGTATACTATATGATAATTTTAGACTAATGTTTCGATCAATTTATAGTTTTGCGGACGTATACATAGAGTTATGATTATATATCATACTGCTATATATCATGTGATAATGTACATAAATAGGTTGTTGGTTTTTCCTCCCAAAACGTTAATACTGGACGATAGTTCAACGTAATTTTAGTAAATCTTTCATTGCAGCCATCATGTCAGAAGATCTAATAACATCAAATAAAAAGAAAAATAGAGGCATTCAAAAGACGAAAACAGTTCAAATTACAATTAGATTGTAATAGTTGTATTATGAACATTATTAGCTCGGAAAACATCTAAGCGTGAATATAATTGATAATTTAGTAATTAATCAAGAAAGACTAAATAATGTAAGTTTTGTTGTCATTACTAAAACCAGTAATAGAAGGATTATATAATATCGAGAACGAGCAAACTTACACGTTATATCCTAGTAATTCCTCAAATGTATAAACAGCGTTTTTTAATGTTACGCTTTTAAGCTCCAATTTATGACGTCGCGTCAATATGAAACACGACACAAAAGAGCACGTCATACTGACGTAAGACCATCGACTTTATTTACAATTTCACGGACATACGGACAAGGTATGTAAAACAGAACACTACCACAGTTAGTATATATGCGGTACTATTGTTCTTTTTGTCAAGGTAGAGCAAGATCAAACGGAGGCCCCGGTTTTTATGTAGTCCAGACCTACATGTGTTCCTGTGCTACGCATCAAACCCGGAAGATAGGACCCTGCAAATCAACTGAATGTTGTAATAATCCGGTCATAAATAGATGCTTAGTGCACTTGTTTAAATCTTATATTTATTGTTCTAGGGACACTACCGTTACCGAAACAAATCGCTTTCCAAAAGACAATTAAACTATAAAAATAGGCAAGATAGATTTATGGTTCTTGTACATTTTACTTCCACTTATTGTGTTCTATCACTGTATGAAAATTCAAGTAATTCCTTTTAATGCTATTTCAGTTAAGACCCGGTCAAGAAAACACAATAAAGTGAGATAATAAAAAATAAGGCAATATAAGGCTATGTTAGCGGGAACATCTTGAATGGCTACACCCAAGTCATCCGTTTGTTGATATATTGCTCTAAATGAAACAACCTATCAGACCTGTAATTGCTTTGTCAACTGCATGATTCTTGAAGCTGTAGCTGATGATGTGTATTACAGGTCTCATCGGAACAGCCTAGACTGTTTGGGACATTTGCATCATGTTAATCATCATTGATTACCAGATGAATGTACTGGTTTTGGTTTACCAAACGCTGCATTGACAACATTTTTGCAATGACTGTCCATTATTATATTTTAAGAATGTACGAGTAACGGTACCTATTTTAATCATGATTAAAGAAACGCCCTCGTTTCGTTTGGTGTATTTTCCCTGTCTTTACTTAACTGCATCATCCTTTTAACCTGCAAGCTGTTGTAAGGTTTAGTTTATTTTAAAATATCCATCATTTGTGTATCAACACATAAAAAGAGTAAACAGTAAATTAAAAGGGATCAAACAGTAAATTGAAACACTCATGAAGATACTGAATATATACCGAATTAGCGGTATTAAATTGGCAGTTAGTAAATCAAAGTCTTGGATAATTTAATGTTACACTTTCGGTTATTGAAGGCCGAATAGCGATGATTCCTTAGTTCATTATGTAGGACGCTTTTTATCGTCTAAAGAGGGCAGTACATGATGTACTGTTGAATTAAAGTTTCAATTACTTTCCCACCTACAGACTGAGCGCAAAAATGCAGTAACGTCCATGTTTACCACATTTACATGGGTTCCTTATATCAAGTGTTTGATATATCCATATATTAACATTTTCATATAAAATAAGAAATTAACTCGGACCAAGAAAATATGTTCCTTATATCCGGATTTACGCTATATCTGGAGTCGTTATATCCGGAGTTTACTGTACAAAAAGAAATACACTTAACCGATTTAGAAACGCAAAGATTTCCCCTGTTGAACATTTCTATTTGAATGACGCTATTGTTTTTATTTCATTGTAGTCATTTTTTGCGATGAATTATTGAAACTTTTACAATAATTTCATTTTTATATTGCTGTTGTTGTGTATGAAATTTGAATAAATTTGAAACACGATAACACTGTTAAAATATATATTTTGCGACTTTTGCGTTTTTAAACCGGTTGAGTGTAAGTCCTAACCTGTTTTCAATTTGTAAACAGGGCTTACAGCTTGGCGTAACTCCCTAAGTCACAACCCTTCCTTGCATTTAATACATGGTTCCCTGCTTGAGTGAAGCGTGTCATAGATTGTTGAGAATATTACTTGTTACAATCATATGAGCATAAGTGTTTGGTCAGGGTGTATAACCTTCTATCACAGCACATGTAAGAGCATAACATTAATTTCAGTGTGCATAACCCACGTGACTTGCGACGTCATTTTTAGCTACTGCGCCAAGTAAAAAAGCTCCCGACTCGGAGTTTCAAAAGGCTGTAAGTATTTCATTTTTAGGTCTATTACTTTGAAATATAGCTTATTCTAAGCGGAAAACAGTCTTCTTTCCATAGATTATAATCTATCCTTCACCAGTTTAGTCGTTTGGTCCCCAAAATGAGGCAAATGGTCAAATTTGAGAAATCTTGGGAGCTAATGTGACAAGTGTTCACACATTTTGTAACCTAGCCCATTACTATGTACATAAACAATTTGCTAGTCAATTTTCAAAAGAACAAATATTTAGCTTTTTTTGCATTTAAGTCATTTTTTAAATCATTTTTCAGATGTTATTCATCCTCGTGAACTCTCGTTGACTGATAGAAACATTGTTTATGTACATAGTAATGGGCTAGGTTACAAAATGTGTGAACACTTGTCACATTAGCTCCCAAAATTTCTCAAATTTGAATAAGAATAATTATATTAATTTAATGATAATTGAATTAGAATAAGCTATATTTCAAAGTAATAGACCTAAAAATGAAATACTTACAGCCTTTTGAAACTCCGAGTCGGGAGCTCTTTTACTTGGCGCAGTAGCTAAAAATGACGTCGCAAGTCACGTGACTGGGTTATGCACACTGAATTTGAAGGCATTTATTAGAAATGCGTGTCACGAAACCCTCAAGCAGTGCATGGTGAATAAAATGCATACATATTGCAGTTCTCAGTAATTTATGATGATCACAAAAAGTTCTTACTCCATAACACAGTTTGAAATGAATGAAAAATGGTCTAAATCTTATAAACGGCAGAGCAAACACTTTATCTGTATCAAAATAAATGTTATCGCTTGTAAATTCATTCTTATGCTTTTTGCTTGTTAGACTATGAACAACGGTTGATCGCATACCAGTTCCTTCATTCAATTGTCTGAGAACACTAAACCCGCATGCATCTAAGAATAACTCATCATGTTATAATGTCCTGCCGATGCTTTAGTATTAGGTGTTCTTATATATTCGGCGAGGAATGCATTTATTTCAATTCGTTTGTTAGATTTATTACAAAGCTTGTGAAATCAGTGCTCGATGCAATGGGTAACACCGTTTACTTGCTGTGCGTGCCTTAACCGTGATAGATGCATTGATCATGTAAGCACGACATAAATCTATTTTAAGCTCTTTTGCCTCTCTCTAATGTGTTTAATCAAAATTCTTTATAGATGTATGAAATGCTTTTTAGTGAGTTGTTATTTCATATAAATGTACGTAAGATCATAATATATGAAGCTGATTTAATTACAGTATGAATAGCGACGCTTGTACGTACAGTAGTACCTATGCATTTCGACGGTCACCATTAGGTATATGATCTCAAAATATGCCCAAAACCGTTTGCAATATCTACAATTTTGTTTTTACTGTTTTCGGTGCAGCTGCATTAAGCTCGCCTTTGACCGGAAATTTGGAACTTTTCAACCGCCAATGAAATGACAACTAGAATGTATAACATTTTTATGAAATGAGAAATGGACGCTGTAAGGCACCTTTTAATTAGGTAATGCCGAATAAGACAGGTAAATAAAATAGTCTTGCGTTTTCAGTCTTTCTTGAATCGGTTTATAATTTAAGTAAGTAAATAATTCATATCTATCAACATAATATGTTCTTGCCGCCAAACTAATGTTAATAATAAGTGTAGAGTAATGATACTTTCTCGGCTATTATATAGCCTAGTGAATAACAGTCAATAATTCGAGTAAGGATTAAGTTTGTTTTCCTAATGCACATGTCACGGTACATATTTAACAAATCAGTAAGAGCATTGTTTTATCGCACATTGTTTCAGTTTTAGTAAATATATCATTGTTGTAAATGTTCGAAAGTATAGAATGGCTCTGTCTCAGTTAAGAATGTCTTCCCATCGATTAGCAGTTGAAACCGGAAGATGGAGAAAGCCTCAATGTGTCCCTTTTGAGGACCGGGTGTGTCTTGCATGTAATCAGTTAGAAGAAGTGTCCTGTTTACCAATAACTTAGGGTCAACTACAGAAGAAGTTTCGAAGCATGTTTAAATTTACTCCACTGCTTATAAGTGACAATGTATCAGAATTACGAAACTTGAGTATTTTCACTTACCATGCTTTTAAGATAAGATAGCAGCTTCAAACTGCTCCCATATGAACCTTTTAATATAGGTTTCTACGAGACTCAAATCATTTACCATGGTAACACACTTATTCAAATGATTAAATGCAGATGTAACCGATTATGTATGAAAATGATATAGAACCATCAAATCGAGGTAAGCATACAAGTGTCATACATGTAGTTAATGTATTAGAATGCATAGAATGAATTTAATATGTGATAGTAATTGTTATCACAAGTATATAGAGACTATTGTACATGTTATAAACTGTCTCTCCCGAGGTCGGCATGTATTTCAAACTACAAAAAATGAAATTCTTAAGGTTTGTGGCAAATAAATTAGAAGTAAGTATTTCTATAATAACTTTAGACGCTAGAAATTAGTAGTAATAATAATAATAGTAATAATAATAATAATAATAATAATAATAATAATAATAATAATAATAATAATTAGATATTAAATACATGCTATCTCGCTATATGGTCGCCATCATGCCATGCACCTATTAGTATGCATACACATTTGTATTTGATGTAAATATGTTTTGCTTATAACTCTTGTTAAAGCAAATAAACTTCTTCTTCTTCTATTTAGTTACAATTGAGGAGTAAATCGCAAGTGGCGGCTTCGCTCGGTCAGTAGAGCATTCAATCTAACATCTCTGTAAACGAAGGGGACTGAGTTCGATACCCGGTCTAAGTGTACTTTTTTTAAACTATTATTTTCTACAAAATCCAGTTATCAATTGCGTTCATATCCTGAAAATTGCGCCGACCATCTTTTTTAAAGACAGTTCTTGTATCTCTTGTTTTATTTAGTTGTTTGTAGAGCTCTTTATATTGACAAAGAAACATAACTGCGACATAACATTATGTTATTAAAGTTATACTCAGCTCCCATGGTCAACATCGGTGTTCTGTTTTTATCTTTAATCTTTATGTTCCGCTCAGTCTAGTTTTGACAGGGATTTCAATACTGGTTATGTTTGACTTGAAACAGTGTCTCGTTTACTACATGCATTCCAAATATAGAATTTGAAACTACCTCTGCTACCTCGGCTCGTGCACTCAACATATGTACATGTCCATTATTTGGAAAACCGGTAGTAATAATGGATAACTTCAAGTCCAACCCCCATAATAATCAATTTGTGAGGTACTTGTTCATGACAAACAGTTTTATAGAGCAAGTAATTCAAGTGTTTTACAACATGTGTTTACTTAAACTCGTCAATAAATTCGAAAAAGAAATTGAACGTCGGATGAATTACTCAAAAACCCTGTTTTGAGAAAGCCAAGGATGCATTATGACTATAAGTACAAGACCATTTATTTACTTGTCCTCTTTTGTTCGGAAAAGACAAATGACGCCTTGTAAAAGTGTCCAGGTACATGTATGTTGTTGCTTTTCAATAGAATATTGACAACAATTGGCTAAATGTATATATATAATGAATATAACATATATAAAACAAACTATATCGGGTCTAAATCTCCATTAGCAACGGATAGGGGCGATATATCTTTGGATAGTATAGTGATGCCGACACGGTTGCATCTTTGGATTTAACAACAATTAATAGTCTTTAAAATGACGTACTGGTAAATGTATTTGACTTTTAACAAATCAAATCCTTTTACAATATTTACATGTATGCAATTGTGCTTCCAAATGTATTTAAATTTTCAATATCGAGTCATGCATTTATGTTATCAAGCTTAGTGAGTTTTGTGCGAGACAGCTCACGTTCCAAAGGAAAATATCTCCGGTGGTACGAGGTATGGAGAGAAAAGGAAGACAATAAAATAAAAACAAAAACATCGTTTTGCTGATTATATATTTGAATTCTGCTTAGATAAAGAAAAATAGAAAACGAAGTATGTACACATGTATAAAGACAAGAACAGTTTAATTTTTTGCTTTCTTTCTTTTCAAATATTTGAACTAAATTGGAATACAATTGTTGTCTTAAATGTCAGTAAAGAAACAATGACTCTACCGTTAGAATCTAAAAACAAAACATTCATTTATAATGATAATTGCATTTATAAAGACAAAACGTTCATCTTATTTCTTAAGAACGGTAGATGAGTAAAACTAATGTTACGAGAAGTGTGGCGAACTAGAAGCCACAGCATAAACACGTTGGCTTTGTGATGTATGTTACTAGTAAGTATTCTAATCACTTCATTTTACTAGATTAAAATGCAAAATGATTAAATGAAATTATCAAAATAAATTTAAATATGTTATTTTTTTGTCACTTTATATGCAGTTACGCTGTTTCACAAGCTTACAGGTTCTAGAGTTACTTTAATGCTTGATACTATTAGTACATTTTAGTATACCAAACATGCAAAATATATAGGTATTCCCGATAACACTGTACATATTATTCATGTCTCAAAGCAATTTTTCTCATCGTAGGATAAATTTATGTAAAAATAGACTTTAACAATATCAGCCAGCAAATATGATGTTACTTGATCTCTGTTATTTTGGCGAGATACTTTGCATGATATGAAAAACACACACATATACGCAATGACATGAAGATATAAAAATCAAAACAAGCCATTTTAACAACTACTGTCCTCAAGGCTATTGATAGGTATGCACATAAGGGAGCTTTGGCAGGAGCAGTATGTGGGGATACGGAAATGACGCATGCTGATGCCGGAAGACCCTGGGCACCATGCAAGTAGCGACTGTATAGTGTACTTCTGAACACACGTTTTGCACCTGTTTTTTGGCCTGTAAATGTAAAACAGCGACGGTTTATTCATAAGATCATTTCTATTGTTTGTTTGCTAACTTAAAGTTATAATGACCCGTTTAATTTCTTAGCGCTAACCCTACTGAGACTAACGAGCATTACCAGTCTTTTCGAAATCACTTCCAAAGTTCACTTTCAGTAGCTTATACAAAGCACCTTTTATGTAGTTTTTGAAATATGTAGAGTAAATGTTTCACTAGCATTATCATTTGCAAAAGATAATATGAGAATGTTCTAAACTGTACATACCCACAGAGTCCAACAGACATGTACTGATATAAACGAAGAAATGGAATCTGAACAATGTAGCACCATCGGTTGGTAACGTCTCTTAGACGGCCGTTGTAAAATGTCACATAGCGCCATCTGTAGACACAATTAAGATATAATGTGATGATACGATGTAATTATGTCATAAATAAATTATCTTCGAGTATAATTTCGATATATCAGTTCTTTGTTTCTAACTGTATACTTTAAAATAAAGCAACAAGTGTGCTACCGAAGTCGTTTGTATAACGTTTCGGGATTCGATCACTTTCAGTTGATACAAGTATATCTTTAAAAATATTTAAACGGTTATAAAGGTATAGTCGCATTATTGAAACTACATGTACATGCATAGGCGACAATTTGGGTGCAAACAACTGAATTTTTCTTCTGAGATAATTTTAGCAATTTAATATGAGTGAGGTAGCGCCTGATAAAAGCTAAAACAATCATTCGCCAAACACGGTTAAAGCTTTTTTAAAAAATTTGTTTAGCTAGTATGTAAGTCTATACATATCTGGAAAACACTTCTCAATCTTTAAACAAATCAAACAAACAAAACTAATTGAGCTCATGATTACAGAAAGTTGCCGGTCATTAAATTCAATGACACGTCGTACTTGTCTCCATTTTTTTTTTAACAAAGTGACCCTTATGTACCAAAACATCTGTGAAATTAGTACATTGTTTCCTGCTTGATAGAACAATATCACATATTTGTGAACACATTATCTGTAACGTACTCTTTTATGAAGGTAATTTTGTGGTTATTGGGGAATAAAATTTTGTCATATCACATATATTGGTATGGAATAAATTTGAAGACAGCAAACCGTTATCAGTGACGCTTTTCCTTCGAAGAAGGAATAATGAATAAAATGCAATAAAACATTTAATGTATAGGGTGCTTCCCAAAGCTACAAGACTTGTAAAACATTGATGATATCTAAGACATATTATTACACTGAGTATTCTATTTCTTCTTGTAATCATGAGCGCCACCATTTTTATGTTTTATCTATTTGGACTTTGAAAAGACTTTTAAAAAATATATAGGTTTATATACTTTCTAAATACAATAAACATATAGAAACCTTTGAAAATTTTGATGAATGAAATTATCGACGATAAGAGATTACACGGTTGCTTACCAGCGCTAAAAGCCATTGTGAAGGAAAATCGTCAGTTACAAATGAATAAAAAATATACGAGTTTAGAATAAATCGTCTCCTTTAAGATTAGAAAAGGATCGCTCGCCCATGGTCGTGTTTACACTCATATAAGTAAAATAAACTCTTCTGAACTTTTCAAGAAGGGGTATGTTCTATCACTTTATTGAACATATGTGATATTGTGATATTTATATACTTTCACAAAAGAAAAGTACTAAAACCGAACACAGAACGTTTTTTTGATGAATGTAGAGTCATGACATATCGAAAACATATCGACATAAACTTAAAACGTACTCCTATTTACAACTCACTTAGGACAAGTAATGCAACAAAACTACATCTGTAAGGATAAAATGTAGATTAAACTAGCTTCTTCTAGAAATTCACATACATTATCTGATTAAAAGTTCAATACATTTAGACTGCTACATGTATACTTCCAAGTTGACTGAAACCTCCTGTAATACGACAAAATTATTGATCATCTAAATTGAAAGTACAAGACGATAACTGATCTTTTTATAGTTTTGAAAATGATCAATTCCCAATTCTAAAAAAGAGTATGTGTGCTTTATTTTCTTGTGATATAAGTATATTTTATAAGATACTCGAAACAGAAAGACTTACGTTGGACAACATCTGTCATTGTCACTATGGAAATGGTGGAAACAGAGTCTACACGCGGGATATTTTTCAACATAGGCGTTATAATTCAGCCCTGTTCGATTTTCTGCATCCTGTTGGCTTGAAAACGAATCTGGGTAGGCTGTTTTGATATCTTCAAGTCTGTAAACGAGCAAACGTAGTGACTTAATGGCTATATATGAAGCGTATTTGTAAATATGTGTGTTACTGCGGATAGGTGTTAGGATAGAAATACTGATAGTTGCGAAATATATTTGACGAATACTGTAAACAACATTATCTCATGAACCCTTTAAAATTTATGTTCTAGTGTATTTCACAAAAAGAAACACACTTTAAAACAACGATTATGAAAAGACAAACTCCTTCAGTTTTGTCTCCAGCAATAATGTGTCTGCATTTACTGCCCCCCCCCCCTCCCCCCCTCATTCCCCTTATAGCTGAATATTTGTCATTTATGTTAGCTGTTGATGATGAAACTTTGTAGCTCTCTCGTAGCTTTCCCGCCGACGTCCGAAACCCATTCGAAAAAGACACTCCACATACTAATAGCGTTGTGTTCTTTATAATTTCATAATTTGTCAAAGTAAATGCATATGCCATTTTATGCTTTTCATCAAATTTATATTCAATGTTACTTTTTAGTGTTCCAATGAAGTATCACTTGGAACGCTTCTTTGGCAATATGACTCTATTGAATCAGCCGAACGTGCAGCCATTACAGTAACTTTTAATACTGTTTGTCAAACACGCTTTTAAAAACAAGTGTTTGACATCCAAATGTGGTCGCTCAACACCATAAATCATAGTTTTACATGTTGTATATACTGCAAAAAGCTGTCCGTAAATATTGCATTAAAGTTAAAATGTGTACACAGAAGTGCAGAGTACAAAAATACATATTAAAAATAATTTGAAGTAAGGATGAGTGACAAACTGCTGAGAGTTCTTTGACTATTCTGCTTAGAAGTTTTGCACTCTTGATCGTAAGTTCTCATTATCTTACGTTTGAATAGAAGAAAAAGTAAAGATATGTACCAAGTCAATTTGCAATTACATTTTTGCTTCATTTACCATAAAATAATCTACAAATTACAACGTAACAATAACTAAGTATAAGAAGGAAAATAAACTTACGAAAGCTTTTCGCATGCGCCTTTTGAGCACATTACGACACTTTCTCCATCAATTTTGAACTCTTCTTCTTGTTTCACTTGTACAGGCTTCGGTCGGAGAATTGTACATCCATTTTGAGCGGCAATTTTTTCTGCTGCCGGTGCGGGACGTTGAGCGCTTACTCCAGTTCGAGACAAGCAAATTCCAAGAGTGACGAACAAACACAATACCTGGAAATCATAAAGCGTAAATCGAATTACCGTTTAGTTGTGTGTTTGTGCTTCTTCCGATGAAAAACATTATTCAATTTGACAGTTATTTTCAGATTGAAAACATACTTCTGAATTTGCCGCCCTATATTGTTGGTTGAAAACCAGTTAATATTAGATTTGTTAAATCACAGCTTTTATTGATAAATCTGTCAGAAATGTAGAAAGAACTAAGCATTATGACTTTACGCCCAAAATGGAGGCATGCACTAATCGCAATACCGTTCTGTTATTTATTTTTCGGGATAATGAAATAATTTTACATAGCTTTTAGTATTTTCCTCTGGTGGACAATTTTACTGTCCCACTCAAAGCTACATTTGTATCTGATAATGAACATGTTGTCAATAATGATCATTAAAAAATATTTACAAACACTATTTTATATCATGTCTGCAGGAAAACACTGCACTGTATCTCTGATAATTTGCACCGTGCATGGGGCGGAGCTTAACTTTGATTCATATGTAATAGAGAACATGAACATTCTAAAACAGAGAACGGCTACAATAGCGCAACAGAGCAAAATTAATTTGCTTTAATACAAAAATAGATAGCGTAATGTTGACTGAAATAATCACGTCACTTCTCGGAAGCCACGCCTCCTCGAAATAACGTAATTATTCTCGCAAATAGTTTTCTAGCTTTTACTTAGAGAATTTATGTTGATGTTAAAATGTCAAGGCTTTTTGCAATTTTATAAATATTTCCTTCAAAAAGCTGCAGGTATAGGTTACAATGTACATACTTCTTCCATTGCAATATATAGGGATTTAGGATGGAGCTCATCTCTAACATGTCTCAATCCTACTTATTAGAAAATTAAGTGAGGTCAAAAATATTATGTCAAGGTGGAAAATTAATCTTGGTTTTTTAATGAAATTTGATTGCACCAGAAAGCAGGACAAACTGTAAGTATGAGCAGTATTTCGCTGGTATCGCTAACTGAATATAAAAATAACTGAAATGATTTTTATGTCGTAGTATTGTATTTAATTAAGGCATATTTACAATCATTTTTAAGATGAAAATAAAATAAAATCTATCGTCACTAACAAAAACCATTTTCAGTTTCAACCAAAAAAGGTTCAAGAATAAGAAAAACAACATATACACTTTTTATACATGAAACAATGTATATTCTTCGACAGCCGTAACGTAATAAACCATATACACGGGTTAAGACAGGTTTGACCTTCCATAGAATCAATAGTTACCGAATGGAACTGAAGACTATGCCGAAAGCTTTTGCATATTGAAAAGTCAGACAACTCAGGCAAATGATGACACTCTATGACAACCCTGAAAACGAGCTTCGACATAATTTGACAAAAAAAGTGATTTGTGTTTTGACCGCGTGCAAAAATGTCGTCATAGACATAAAACAGACATGTCATGCTCACACCCAGGTTATATTGAAATCTAAAGAGAACGCTTAAATTCGACATCTCATTAGCAAAAAAAGAAAAAGAAAAAATAAGTCCGTTTGCATGTTAATAGACAGGATGAGCCCTGCTCGTGACTTATGTAGTTTGGTCAATGAAAATCGCACTTTCATGTTAAAGCTCAATATACAATACATGCAGTAAAACCGAAAGTACCATAATGTACAAGAACACACGCGTGTATGCCGAGTGTTTATCAAAATATTCCGATTGATCGAATGTTATGAAATTGTTATAAAAAGCGGTATTTAGGAAATGAAATTATTAAACAATAAGGAGAGACCGACCGTCTCAACAACATAGCAATACCAGTGTATTATCACAGAAACGATACGTTTAATTTGCATCCAACGAGCTTCAAACGAATGTAGTGAATAATTGCCGTAAATTCAAACGCAGAAAAAGTAAAACATAAGGTAATTATTTGCTGAAATTAAAGCTAATATAAGTAAACATCGCTTTTATTTCATTCTAAATGCCTGTGACGAAAACAGAAATAACGTACCTGTAGTCTGTGCGTGCTAAATGTGTCCATCTTCAGATTAAACATCTTTCACAAAAAAGGAATTGAATCGCTCTTTGAAGAACGAATGTCTTGTGCATATTTATATAGGAGTTCGAAACTTGTCATTTCATGGCAATGATTTCAGTCGAAGCTAAATGATTGGTTGATGCAGATCCTGTAAACATTGTGTAATGTGATAAACGTTATTACTGATCAACTCATTGGCCAATTGCAACGTCTGAGTCATTTTAAAAGAAAACTTCGAATAATGATAATATCGTTCAGTTGTACATTCATAATTTGTTGGGTTGTTTTGTTTTTGTTTTTATACTTTTAAGTGATCGTTTAACATTCGATTGGTCATATCAGCTTAAAATCAACATAAATGGATGTATTTTCTTCTCGGTTAAATCCTTGTAGCCAATCGGTTTTCGAGGCTGACTAAATATATTTGTTTCATTGAATGACTCGTAACTTATCCAACAAGAAAAAGTAAACGCGAAATGATTGCTTTCAACTGAGAGCGTAAACACGACGACTAAAGTCTCACGTAACAAGAATATGTCTAGGTCAAGCTTTTTTACAAATTTAAAGATATATTATATCAGTCTATGATTTTACTAGTCAAAATGGAAATATTTAATTCAAATACTGTAACAATGTCAATGACCAGCAGGCTCTTTTTACACTTACGATGTAGGCTACATGTATGTATATATAAGTAATGTAGGTACGAGGGTCCTGCAAACAGTTCTGTTATTGGGGTTTGATTTCTGAAGGGCAGCGTTTCATCAAAGATAGTTTTATTGCAAACCTTCAAAGTATTCCTCCTTTACCGAAAACATGTTTGTAACCTTTTTACCCAGTCGTGAAATGCGGCTAGATAGTCTTCTTTGGTATCTGTTGGAGACACTGGTATATAGCGCTGCCAAGAGAACCTCTGGACTTGTATTTCTTCCCAGTAAGCAATTACTTAAGCTTTGAAATTTAAAGAGGTCGCATGGACTCGGGTCCGGTGCGTAAGGCGGATGGTTTACAACATGCACGTTTTCAGACTCCAATAAAGCCTTTACAGCCTCGCACTTGTGAGAGGAGGCGTTGTCATGAATCAGATGGGTACATGACCATCCTTTGCTTCGGCGCTTCTTATTGTAAAACATTTTAACTTCTTCAGCACAGAGTTCTTATAGAAGTGTCAAGTGACAGTCTGATCCGATTGACAAGGCAGTTGAACAACCGACCCGCTAGAAGTAAGAAAAATGGCGTACAACATTTTTTCGTACTGATGGTTTTCTTGGCAATACACATGTACATGGGGATGTTTGATCTTCTCGTTTCCATTGCTATTTATCAGGTCTTCTCTGTAGCTCAAACATGTGCACCCAGGTTTCGTCATCTGTTAGCAAGTTAGAAATAACCCGACTAATTCTGTTTTTGTATTTTTTCAGAAGTTCCCGGGGAATTTTAGACGTCGTTTCTGTTACTCCTCAATTAGTTGTAAACGCTTCTTCAGAATCGTCTGCACGCTGCCTTCTGGTATGCCAGTACATGTACTACTGGATATATATTTCACCGACAAGCGGCCATCCTGTTTGCCTTAGTTATCTATGTTTTAGGTCTACCAAGGCTGGCGTCATCTTTGTTCTGAAGTAAGAACATAAGTTTTCGAATGAGAACTTATGTTCTCATAATATTTGTGCATACGGCCAATGAGCACCTAGGTTTTCAAATAAACTTGTGATCCCAAGTGAGAACGTAGGTTTTCAGCTGAGAACAGCTGAGAACCTAGTTCTCAGTTGAGAACTTAGGTTCTCTGTTGATAACCTATGTTCTCATATGGGAAAAAAGGTTTTGGGAAAAATTGTGCAAATCGCGTACCATAAGACTTAGTGTATTTATATCAGAGATGTGGCCTTTATGCAGCAAAAATATATTTCGGCAAGACAAAAAAATCTCTAAATGGTCAACACACACATTCAAATGACCATTTAAAGATAATTACGAAATTTTCAGTTGTAATTACCTTTTATTTGTACTTTGATTATATACTAGTATGCTTTTCCGGCAGCTGCCTGTGCATTTTCATTTTTATGAAGCCTGGTTGAATAAACCTTTTCGTCGTTAAATGCTCATTTATGATTTGATAAGCTTATCTTGTTTGAATGAATGGGGGTACAGGAAGTTTTGAATATCGTGATGTTTAAATTGCCCGGAACAAGTTTTAGTTTCACAGATGAACAAACAAATTATTGATATTGGTATTTCTAATACAATAACATACTGAATCATCACATACCTTTATGAAAATACGCCTATGAAGTGAAGAAAATATGATAACTTGAAATAGTTGAATGTTAATATTAACTCCTTTCCGATAATTTTAAATATGCTCTTATTATCTATTACTTGCTATAAATTGTGTAAAGCAAACTTTTTGAACTTATTAATCGAGTCAGTTACCTTGTATGATTAAATACATTAAGATGGAAACTTTTGTAAAAGTTGAATAGATCGGATTCCATTTTGTATATCAGGGCAAACATAATTGGAAAATTTCTATTTTACAAAATTAATAATTTATGTACGCATTGATGCACTGAAGTTGCCAAAAAAAGGCCAAATAAAGATTACATGAAATGAGCTGTGTTTCCTATTTTAACATTTATTACCCTTCCAGAACGAATATCGTATGAGAAAAGCCAGCAAGTTGCATTACCCAAACCAAATCATGACTGGGATACAGGGAGCGATAAGTGTCCCGCAAATTGACACACCTCACATGACATGACCTGTGGCTTAATTGTTATTATGCGGATCGCATAGAACAAGTTTTAAAACACCTTACACCTTATATAAAGACCTGGTGGCCACCACGGCACTATTACTCCCATTTGTTATCACTTTTTAACAAGTATGAAATTATTCGACTGTCATATATCTAGCTTTATCATTCACTGACAAACGGCTATGATGTATGCTTTGGTGCGGATGCATAAACTTTAACGAGACGGAAATCTTCCTTGACAGACAATGTACATGTACCAGCCTGCATCCTTAATCGAATGCTGCAACAAGAGATAAAGGTTCTTCCTGTAAATGTTATAGCAACATATATTATATATAAGATAAAACAACCGGAAATAATTTGCTATGGCGTTGGAAAACCTCACAGTGTTCAAGTATATATGATATGATATTATATTTTATCATTAAAACTCTAAAAACAAAAATAATATCAAACAGGGAATGCCACGTACCAAAAACGCAGCCTCCCCAAAACGAGCCCCACATCACCCAGAAGTGCACACACACACACACACACACGCACGCACGCACGCACGCACGCACGCACGCACGCACGCACGCACGCACGCACGCACGCACGCACGCACGCACGCACGCACGCACGCACGCACGCACGCACGCACGCACGCACGCACGCACGCACGCACGCACGCACGCACGCACGCACGCACGCACGCACGCACGCACGCACGCACGCACACACACACACACAGACACACGCACGCACGCACGCACGCACGCACGCACGCACGCACGCACGCACGCACGCACGCACGCACGCACACACACACACACACACAGACACACACACATATATACCCTACCAACACACACTAGCATACAAAGCAAACACACGAGGACAAAACGAACAATTAAAGGAACACAGTGGGGCACCGCCTTGGAACGGTCAGTGGCAAAAACACCACTGGGGAGCTTAAACCGGTTTATGGTGCGCACCCAACCTCACTCTTACCCCCACCATGTTCCAAAGTCACAGGACAGTGTAAATAAAAGTAATCCCTGCTAGGTGAATCTCTAACACACGCAATGGAAACATTTTTAAACTTTTTATTAAAATTACATATCCCTTTTGCCAAGACAACGAGCTTCCCACGTTTGCTGTTTAACACAGTCATTATTCCTGCAAAAAGGTCATTCTTTGCTGCTGGGACTTTCTCGGTGGCATATATTTTTAATGTAGGGGATGTGAAGTATTTTTCAAAGTTCAATACGCGGTAACGTTTGGACTTCTTGTGCCAGATCTATTACTTCTCTGTGCCCTAAACTTCCAATGGAACATTGCCAATCTTTTTGCATCAGTGTCTGCATAGCGGCAATATCCCGAATGCGAATCAGCTAACATCAAAGACAACTCTATTTTGATGAATTGCTCTAAAATGAAACAGCCTATGAAGCATGTAAATCGCCGTCTTGAATATGTAGCTGATGATGTCTAGTAGAGGTCTAATTTGAAAAACACTGACTGTTTCGGTAATTTGCATCTTGTTTATCATCATTGTTTACCAAATAAATGTACTGATTTACTGAATCAAACTTTGAATGGACACATCGATTGTCATTTATTGCATTTTGAGAGTGAAGTAGTGCCCATTTTAATCATGATTGAAAAAAAACATCCTCGGTTAATTCGGCGTAGGTTTTCCCTGTCTTTCCTAAACGTCGTTACCCTTTCCACCTGCAGGCTGTGGTAACGTTTGTTCATCTTCTGCCTTGTCTTAATATCATTTGTGCTGTAACACATAAAAATAGCTTACAATAAATTAAAAAGGGATCAGGCGGTAAATTAAAACACTCATGAAGATACTGAACATATTCGTATTGGCGGTATAAACGCCCGATAGTAAGTTAAAGTCATGAATTATTACGTGTTACATTTCCGGCTATAGAAGCCTGCGTAGGGATGATTCGATGGTTCACTATCAATGACGTTTCTTAATCGGATTGTTTGTTATGTATACAGGGCAGCACATGGCGCATTATTGAATTTAGTGTTCGGTGACTTTACTCACCTAATTACTGGGCGCAGGAAATGCCGTAAGGTCTATATGTACCACGAAATTCCTTATATATCTCCTATGGATATATGCCAAGCCTACTGCTGCATTTCAATTAGCATTATTCTGTTTCATCCAAGATTATTGTACATGAAATTAGTATGTTTGTATGACTGGATCTGTTTCAATTTTAATCGCATTAGTCACTTGAGTATGAACCTACACGGAAAAAGAAAAGGGCAAAGTGAGCCATACAATCCCAGTAGTGATAGAATATTGCAGGACTCTCCCATAAATTATTATTATTTGTTCTTTATAACTAAACTTTGTTTGAATGTTATGTAGTTTCGTGCAAGCGTTCCACGCAAATACTTTTTCTCACTATGATTAGTCACTCGTTTTGCAGTATCATGTCTCTATCCGAAAAACGTAAATCTTTGTCTTAAAATTGTGCATACTTTGCAATATATAATGCATATTATGGAATACCTCACTATGAATGATGAATGCTCGATGGATATATAAGATAGTCTTAGACTAAAGACGCATGAATTAAATGAGATGAAAAATAAATAAACTTTATACATGCATTTTTTCTACTTTCTTTCTCTGCAACAATAAATAGCAATGTTAAACATATCGTGTCTTTTTTCTGTCTCATTCTCATTACAAATACATGTAACTTGTAGATGCGTTGGTGTCAGGAGTGCATTAACATGTACACTCCACTTTAATCATACTGATGAAGTTTCAAAAGTATGTATAAGTTTTCTTTGTATTCTCATTCTAGGGGCTTATTTCTATATAGTGACGTTCAATTTGGATTCCTCAAATGTTTTTTTTAGCTCTAGTGTATCTTTGTTTGAATTGTTTCGAAGTTCCAAGTGTATGGCTACGGATGGACTTGATATTTTCTGCTGAGTTCCGTGTATTTGCGTACACGTATTTTGAAAAATTTTAAAAGTGGAATCAGCTTTAACCGAAGTCTGAAGTATTACAAGTATACATCAAGTTGTACGTAGTTCCATTACTCATTTTGAAAATATATTTTTGTTTAATTACGCATTGATATAGAAAGTCTTCCACAATAGGCAAAGTATTAATACTTTAACGATACTAAGCTGTGTGGTGAAATACTTTTTGAACTAAAAGGTTCGGGCCTTAATTATGCACTCTCTGAAACTGGTGTTATATTAAATTATTTTAAAAGCATAAATATAATATCTTTGCAAGCATATTTACTTGACCTAAAACATAAGGATAAACAAGTATGCTTGATCTAAAAGTTTAGGATAAACATTTTAGTAGGCATTGGTAAATCAGCGTTTTAAATAACGTTGATGTACCATAAAACATTCAATAATTTATGTAAAGTTATTGTTGTACAATTAATGGGTGCATACCGATTTATTACGAAAGGTCTCTTTGTTGATTATGTGTACTAAAACGCGGCATTTTCGATAATTATTACGTTTTTATTTAAAATTCTGGCTCAACTCTTTGGCCATATTATTTATTATTACTATTTATATGTTTATTGTGATATGGAATGTGAATACAATGTAAATACACAAATGTCAATAAAATATGCTTAAATAAACTATTTAAAATTGTATTAATGTATCATTTTAAGGTCATTGAACATATTATTTATGTTAAGAGAGTTCAATCTACTTGATGTAGGCAGTGCCCCTTTAAGCGTTTAATGCAATATATCTGGATGAAGAAAGCGTGACACATAAAGATAAAATGATACATTTGAACTTTGGTTACATGGCAAGTTCTAGGCTATACTTTCGTAATTAGTTTAGTTTAAACAATATTTATTATGCATATAGTTCATAATAATACAACAAACATAATTATTAGGATTGAGAAGGATTTTCGTAATTGAGATTTGTTCTATCGGTTTTTAATTCCATATCATAAATATTTATATATGTGGGCGTAAAAAATCAGTACATGTCTTCATTTCTTCAGTGGAAAAAATTTAAAGGATTAGTATCAATCAAAATGTGTAATTACATCCGGCAAACGATGAAACTTTCTGAAAAAAATTACCTTAGAGAAAAACACCTAAGGGGAAAAAAGGGGAATTAGTAAGAGGGGATGGCGTTGGGCTGTAGAACATATGAACGGTGCCACAATCTAATCCATTTCGGTAACGGATAACATTCCCACATTACACCTAGTGAACAGTTGGCACTATCTAAATAGCAAACAATATGTTATGTCTTTTTGGCCTGGGGACTGAAAGTTAGAATACCACATTTGATTTGATTTGATTTGATTTGATGAGAATTTTATCAAGGTCCGTCCAAAAGAGCACTTATGTTAGCTTAATATCTGGATGAGACCCCGGCATGTCTCCCGTCATGCCTAAAAAACAAAATTTTGAAGCCAGAAATAGGAGAAATTTACCTGACTGCAATTTCCAGCTAGTATAGCCAAAGGTTGAATTTGATTGGTTACCAAAGAGTAGGCCAATCACGGCGACCAATGAGATCTAAGTGTGATTGACCTAGTTGAATACCACATTTCAAACACTGCAGACAATTTAAAGGTGCTATGTGCGAATAACAACTGTAAACATGCGCTTTGGGAAAGTAGTGCAAGACAGACCAGATCAATCTTTTGTTTGAATGTCGCATACGATAAGAACATATTACAAACAAGAGGGCCAAGATGGCCCTATATCGCTCACCTTGGTACAAGTCCACTTGCCTGGTGGAAGATCACTAGATAATGTTATATACCAAATAAGTTTTCCTATATACGCCTTTGTAAAACAAATGATCCCCCCCGGCAAGGTCAATTTTGACCCCAGGGGCATAATTTGAACAAACTTTGAAGAGGTCTACTAGGCAATGCTACATGCTAAATATCTAAGCTCTAGGCCTTGTGGTTTCAGAGAATTTTTTTTTAAAGTTTTCCCTATATAAGGCTATGTAAAACTAAGTGACCCCCGGTGCGGGGTCAATTTTGACCCAGGGGTCATAATTTGAACAATCTTGGTAGAGGTCCACTAGCCAATGCTACATGCCAAATATCTAAGCTCTAAGCCTTGTGGTTTCAAAGAAGAAACTTTTAAAGCTTTTACTATATAAGCCTATGTAAAACTAAGTGACCCCCGGTGCGGGGTCAATTTTGATCCGAAGGTCATAATTTGAACAATCTTCGAAGAGGTTCACTAGCCAATGCTACATGCCAAATATCTAAGCTCTAGGCCTTGTGGTTTCAGAGAAGAAGATTTTAAAAGTTTTTCCTACATAAGCCTATGTAAAACTAAGTGACCCCCTGTGCGGGGTCAATTTTGATCCGGGGCTCATAATTTGAACAATCTTGGTAGAGGTCCACTAGCCAATGCTACATGCTAAATATCTTAGCTCTAGGCCTTTTGGTTTCAGAGAAGAAGATTTTTAAAGTTTTTCCTATATATTCCTATGCAAAACTAAGTGACCCCCGGTGCGGGGTCAATTTTGATCCGGGGCTCATAATTTGAACAATCTTGGTAGAGGTCCACTAGACAATGCTACATACCAAATATCTAAACTCTAGGCCTTGTGGTTTCAGAGAAGAAGAATTTTAAAGTTTTTCCTATATATGCCTATGCAAAAACTAAGTGCCCACCCACGCGGGGTCAATTTTGACCCGGGGCTCATAATTTGAACAATCTTGGTAGAGGTCCACTAGACAATGCTACATGCCAAATATCTAAGCTCTAGGCCTTGTTGTAACAGAGAAGAAGATTTCAAAAGTTTTTCCTATTTGTTGCCATAGCAACCAGAGTTCTGCATGGAATGGAATTCTTTGAACAACTTTGATAGAGCTTCATGCAAGAAACATCCCTGCAAAGTCTCATCAACATTGGCCCAGTGGTTTCAGAGGAGATGTCGTTTGAAGGACGGAATGCAATCCTACTAGCTCACTCTGGCACTTTGTGCCAGGTGAGCTAATAAAAACAGTACTGTAACATACAACTTCAAACGATTGCAAAAAGGTTTATAGCTTACGGGCTGCATTACACAATCTTTTCTGTTTTAGATTATACTGCGCTGTCAGCTGATTACGGAAGATAATCATATGCATATCACGGAAAAGTACGGATATTTACGGAAAATTTACGGAAACGTACGGAATTCGATATACGAGTTTGTAGTTTAATTTTCAAATTTCTGATGTTATTTCATTGACAACTGTCTTATTTACGAACGATTACACATTACATATTTACCTAAAAATAGATTTTTTTAAACAAAACATACAGTTTACGTACATTCCCGAGACGGAACTCACGTGATCAAAATCACCCGCCATTTATCGAGGACGCTGCATGTCAAAGCCCAGGGAACGGTTTCACCGATTACAACTACAAGGTAACCAAGAATCATTTTTGGTTTTCCCTGTTATACACATTGTACAGTACTGTATTTATATTTCATTGTTGGTATTGCTTTGTTTATTTCTGTTTCAAGGTCTTGTCCTTGGTACACAATAATTTTCGATCCACATCATCAGATATCGCTTGAAGTTGAACAAAGCGCAGATTGAATTTTTTTTATTGTTCTCTCAAACAATTAATATTGTTGACCATGTGATTATTTTTCATTTAACGTACGTTTTATAATAAAACAAACTTCCCTGCCACCCATATATTTGTGAATCATAATTCTGTGTCATATATTAAATTTCGCCCTATACACATTTCGACCCGCGCTTTAGGTAAGGTTCAGCGTAAATCACGAAGGTCAAAAGTTGTTTTTAGGGGAGTTAATCTATAGCCTCCAGGCCTTCAGCGCTTTGATTTCAATGTGTTTTAAGTATAGTATTAATTTAAGTATAGATTATAAGTAAAATTTAACTGTGACTTTAAAACTTCCTTCTTAAAAAAGATAAATCTACCAAATACGTTGTCAACAGATTAAAGATAGTTTAAACAATGGAAGAAACAATAGATAAAACAAAAGTCTAAAACGTTCTTCTTCACATTCATGTTTACTTATCTACGAACTATTTGGACAGTGCATTGTATTGCACATATTGGGGAAAAAGATCTGTTTCAATTATTCTTTTTACAACAAAATTTGCGCAATGTTTAATCAGTCGTTAAAGCAAACAGAAAATGAAGGGGACGAGTGTTTACTTGGTGGTGATATATTTTACTGTTCTTGGAGCATCTGGTTCGGCTGACGAAGATGTCACTGGCACATATCTTAACAATATCAATTGTGAAAATTATGTGCTTCTGAAACTAATAAAACTTGAGGAGAAAGCTGTTCAACAGGAAACACGAATTGAATCTCTCACAGAAGAACTGAGAGGTAAGAGTTGTTAAAAGATATAAACTGCTAAACAGTAATCGACTTATTTTATTCCCTTTTAAAGAGCATTTTTTGAAAGTTTACTTGATAGACATTTGTAATATTATTGTTTTTTGACATATTTGTAAAATTTGGTGTTTCAGACATTTTGGTGTTTAAACTCAGATTTGCTAATTTGTGGTGGTCTATTAACCCTTAAACAAAAAAGATGACTTTTTATGAAAAATGTAGAAAACAAACGCTTGTCGTAATGAACAGGCTAGCGGGATAAAACGTTTTTGTAAGACACTATTATAATGCATTAGAAACAATTAAACACGTATTAAAATGAAGGATTTGAACAAGTCCATTGACCATATATCGAGCACATATAGTGCGTCAACAGAGAACCTCTGCAACCTTTGACTATACCTGCGTATAAAGATGAAACTGTTGTAAAGAAACTCTGTCCAAGACTGACATTACGTATCCTAAAATGAATTTAAATTCCAACAACGGGTTTTCAAGATTTTTTATATAAAGATTATATAGACAAAACAGGCACAGCCCACGGGGGCCTCCCATTTGGTCTTTTTCTGAATCATCTTAAGTTTAGTTAATTTGATAGAGGGTCATGCTTTGATAATATAAATAAAATACAATTCTGATCAGTAATTCAGATTTTTTAGTTTAAAAAATATATAGAAAACAGCACCATCCGCCGGAACCTAACTTTTAATGTGGGCAAACCATTTTAGCAGTTTTGGCAGAGAGTCATAAAGTATATATTCGTCAAATATGATTGAAGTCTAACCACTAGTTTCCTAGAAGAAGATTTTTGAAGTTTCTTTATAGATTACAATTTATAGAGAAAACAGCCGTATCCCACTTGGCGCCTCATTTTAAAAGGATCAACTTAATTTTAGCAATTTTGGTAAAAAAGAATCAGCGAGTGATCATATTTGTCAAATAAAGTTAGTTCCAGATAAAATTTATTAAGTTTCTGTAAATCTTATATAGAGCAAACAGCCCCACACGACCGGGTGTCTCATTTTGTATGAATCAACTTCATTTGAGCAATTTAGGTAGCGAGTCATCAGGTGTCAATTTAATTAAAATCTGCTAATTATATGTAGTTTCAGGGAAGAAGATTTTCGAAGTTTGTCTTTTTGGTCATTTTGATTGTCGTACATTTGTAGCAACCACATTTCTACGTGGATCAGAATTATTTTAGCAATTTTGGCAAAAGTTCATACAAGGAGTATCTCTGCCGAGTTCCATTAACATTGGCGGTTTCAGAGATGTCGTATAAAGGAATTGTTGACAACGAACGACGACGACATCAGATAGTCACAATAGTTTACCCTAAATATTTATGCAATCTGAGCTAAAAGGAGAATTAATATTAATGTATTAAAAAACACACGCTAGAGCTTGTTTTCTTTTAAAAGAAAATATACTTATTTTTTAGCATTAAAGATTACATGTTAACATTCAATATAGATGTAAAACATCCTCTGTGTTTTATATAACCACATGCATGTATCAAGTTTTCTGTTAACAATAAAGTTTAGTGCATGGCGAGAAATGAGCAGTTATTAGTGTATGTTCAACTTCGGAAGCTTAAGACATAGTATTTGACCTAGTAACACATGTATAACTACAGCAACACCATCAAAGAGAACGACTAATGTTTACTTAATTTCAGAAGCCAAAGAAAAGACTTCAAAAGGATCAACGTACATACGATGGGGACGAACAACATGTACTGGGGATGCCCAACTTGTTTACGAAGGATACGCAGGTGGATCATCTCACACACATTCTGGAGCAGCGACTAACCCATTGTGTCTGCCAACTGATCCAATATATGATTAATATACGAATGGATTCCAGTACGCTGGAAGAGTATATGGAGCAGAATACGAAACAACTTCGTACAACCAATGGAAATATTTGAATCAGCATGACGTTCCGTGCGTCGTTTGTCGGATACCACGTAGCGATGTTCTTATGATCCCGGGTAAAAACATCAGCCACAAAAATTATGTCCTTGAATATAAAGGTTACCTTATGTCGGGAAACCATAATCACCAAGCGTCGTCTGAGTACGTTTGTGTGCGAAAGCCAGAAGTACTTGCGAGTGGAGTCCAGGGCAGGAATGGCAAATTATTGTATTTCGTAGAATCAGTATGTGGTTCACTTCAGTGTCCCCCGTATATCAATGGCCGCGAACTTACTTGTGCAGTTTGTTCGTATTCACCATATGTTTAGTCAAATAGTTAACAACCATACAAATGACCAAAATACATTACAAAAATGAGCTATGATCCAAATTACATCCCTTGGAATTGATGTAATGCGCAATAAAAACCAAAATGACTGATTCTGAATGAGCCTTTGACACCATATAATTTTTTCTATGATTTTGGCCTGGGACTGTAAGTCCACAGGCCATAGTTTGCATGCTACATTTCAAAAACTGTGGAAAATTCAATTGTAAAATGTGCTGATAACAACTGTAAAACTGCGCTATGGGAAAGTAGTGCAAGATAGACCATATCAAGCTGCTGTTTGAATGGAGCATACGATAAGACAATATTACAAAAACTGTACAGACAGCTTCAAACGATTCCAGAGTAGTTCATACCTTACGGGCTCAATAACACAGTTTTTAATGAACTTTTGTTTTAGAAATTACTGCGCTGTTATAGAAGAGCACGTCCTGTTTTATGATTATAAGGAATGCTTTGGATTTTATAGTTGTGCACATTTTGTACGGTGGTGCAGTGGTAGAGAGTCCGCTTTCAGATCAAGACCAATAGGAGCCAATTTAAAAAAAATTAGTAATTGAATTGAAATTCATGAAAATATATGTCATTTCGCAAGATATGAGAACTATGTCTGAATATTTCTTAATTTTATCATGCTGTACAATTACATGAAAATATA
>JAFMSR010000004.1:41761663-41823558 GCA_022818135.1 Saxidomus purpurata | reverse complement strand
TTTTGTATGATATTATTAAATACCTAATATTATTGTACAACATTACTTCCTGTTTACCCCATTTATTTGTGTAAATATTTTAAACATTTATAAACTTTGTCCTTGGTGTATTTTAAATCTTCTTGGATTTAGTTGGATTTTTAATGCGGTAAGTAGAGAATACGATTATGTAAAGGTCTTAGTTAATTGCTTTCACATGATCTGTTCACAATATCTAGTGCTGTCTTATGTACATTTGTTGGTTTTAAATTATCATTATAATACAAAAGCCTTCATAAATGAAGTTTTCTGAAATCACTTGTGTGTCATTCTTGATTACCTTAGTACCCCCTTTTGAAAAGCCGTTTGCATAAACAGCTATCATTATGTTCAGGGCCCAAAGCAGGTCTAACAAGATAATGATAACCGTGACAAATTAATGCAAACTTTGATTTTTGTTTATATTTAGCACTACCTTTACACTTTCCTGGATTTACAAGTATTATACGCTATTGCATCATTTTTTGTGTGTATGTTTGTGCATTCGTGCGCGCGCATGTGTGTGTCATTCTTGATTATCTTAGTACCCCTTTTTGTACTGTACATGGTAACACTAAGGCAACCATTGCTGCAGCTGCTTAATTAATTATTTTGTTTATACCATTTTTGTCATTATATTCCTATAAATTTTAATCTAAACTACCTTTTATTTGGGTAGAAAAATACGACCTCAAGACCAAATTTTCCGATTAGACAAATAAACAGTATCTACACTTTCCATCATGTAGGATGTTCTTGTACATAGTATTTTTACCTGAGAGGTGCTCAATATTTTTACTGACCGACATATTCGTCCTGTTTCTTTCATTTAGTATTCAAGGACGTCGAACTAAACATGACTGAAACGAATGCGTCAGACTGACGAAACGAATTGATTTTATCGCCATTTTCATAATCTATGTTTAAGGTGGAATGCGCCTCAAATATTTTGTTCGAATTTTCTCATGAAATTTACACAGTGCATAGTTGAAGCTATTTCCGATGGATATCCGATTTCTTTGTTCTGATATCTCTTACGGTTTCTATGCTGTTATGCTTCAAACATTGCCACTGACGTCACTTTTTGCACAGCACGCTATATCATGTTTTTCCTCGAGTTTTCCCTCACCGCGCTTTTAATTTTAAATTTATAGACAATATAAAATAACATGCGCCTTGCATTTAAGACGTTCTTTATAATGGTATAAAATTTGATGAAAACATTACTACGCTCGATACGCTAGTCGCGATTATGTGACGTCAAAACGGGAAAATTCTATCAGGGTTTTGCTTAAAATTTTGCCTTACAGTTGGAGTTATGAAAAATCAGCTCGATGAAAAAACGCATACGTTTGATATGCTGTATAAAAATCATTTTACGTTCATTTGATATGATAAAAAGGATGGGTCACCGGCTTACTATTTTTACAATTCCACGAGATTTCACCCCTACCCCAAACGTATAGTTTTGACGTTGTGATGTACTTGGAGTTACTTTGTACGTTTTCTTTTTTAAACATGGATAAGTTTATTTACTAACAGGCTCATATTTTCAATAAAGCAATTTATGTACCCGGATGGGCTATTTCAAATGCTACACATCTTTATCTGCCTGAAACAATTTATAGGTTAATGTGATCTTTGACCAGTGCTTTTCTATAGCGTTTAGATTGGATTTACACCCTCCCGTCATGTACATAGTAGCAAAAGACGGTGCCATGCCTTCAACTCTAATAGAATTAATTCAGATACTCCAGTGGCGACTTAATATGAATTACAAATACTTCTAAAGGCAGAAAAATTAATACAATCTTTCAGTATTTCCGTGTATGCTTGTGATTACCATGTGTCAGTGTCAAATAATAACGTTAAATTTAATTCGAGTTTATCACAGTAAAAGTATTTTTTCACCTCATCACTGAAAGTATCGCCTGAACGGGGTCTGTATTCCCCATTGATACCGTGCGTCATCTGAATACAGTTTAAAGTATACACAGGTCTACATTCCTTTGTGTTTTTTTTTAAGTTTTCAAGCTTAGTATGTATCTTTGAGTTTTCGAGAAGATTGCGCATCCTTTCAAAACCATACGTATTCTTTTTTCTCCGGTGTAAAGCACCAGCATATGAGATCTGAATTTTAAGACAGCTAATAACTTTTGTTTTTGGAGATCGAGATCAAATTCGCCAGCCCTAGTTTCACATGCGAGTCTAAAACTACATATATGATTTGTTTTCGCTCGTTGTTTTGTTTACTTATCGTTCTCCACACACCGAATCATTAATGAGTGGAAGAACCAGCGACTTTTCATTAGTGGTACACGTATTATGCGAACAAATTAACCTGATCCTGATCTTTTTACATGAATATATCTTCCAGCGATTACTTCGAATAAATAAATTTCCGTAAGTGCGAGATCACGGATAATGTAGGTGCAATATAATTCTCATATACTTTGCTATTAACCGACGATAAATCCGCAGTGGAGTGGGTTGCGTGAAGAATTCAAATCAAGCAGCATGCGGGTTCGAATCTTTGAAACTTACTGTTTCGACATTTCGACATATAGTGCAAATGAACGCGCAATTATACTGACTAAAAACTCAAGAAATTCTTTATAAAGCGCTGAAGAAGAAGGGGTTAATAAACTGCAGATGTGATGTAAGCTTATAGAATTCATTTATTGTAATATGAAATAAATTTATATGCTTTGAATATTAAAAGTTTTAATTATTAAATTAGCTAAAGCCAGTTTTTTTTTATCTTACTAGTTTACCTACTTTTGCTAGGGTAAAACTCACAAAGTACAGAAAAAAAATCGTGCGCTATATTCTAACTGAGCGACGAAACACTTCTATTTGTTTTTTTCTTTGATTGTTTATAAGTCCCGACCGACCCTGGAACTTCTCCTTGGGTGAACTTGCCAAGACTCCTAACAGACGCAGGTTGAAGACAGACATACGCAGATACAAGAGAATCCGGGTACCAGACCCTAGCTCTTTTACGAATAGACCCTTTGATTTATTTACAAGCCCGGTGTATAGCACCGATACACGTGATACTACCTATCGGTTTCTAATGGGTTGGAAACACTGAAAAGTGTTTCTGAAATTTCCAATGCCCCGGCCGGGATCCGAACCGGGGACCTCCGGATTGGTAGTCCAGAGCGTTAACAACCGCACCATCCGTCCCATCTATTTGTAAGTTTTATAATCATGAGGCCTGGTTAATTTGCCCCAGTAATAAACTCATTCACAGCTTGGTGTTCTGCTAAGTGCATTGTCGTTTGGCACATCCCCTGTTTCCGTGCCGGGGATCACACGCTGGTCATCTGCCACATAGGTCAATACGGAGTAAAGTCAGTGTGTCATCCTTATTCACATATCCTACCATACCTATATTCCATGATTTAAATCTCGACATGAGACAAGCTTTTAGCGCATACATGAAATTCATCTTAGAAATTGTGTAACGTAATAAATGTTTTCTTGAAAATTTAATAATCAATAGATAGCAGTCTTTCACATCTGTTTATTCCTCTGTAATTTGGTTTTCTTTCTATTTTTGTGTGTACAGCTTTTTCACATTTATAACTTCAGCGTTACAAATATGAAATAAAGCATATAAAACTTGTGACGGAAAACTCATTTCCAACCTGTGATGATTATAAAATATGAAAGATAGTTTAAACAGCCAAATTAAAGTGAAGAAAACATTTCGAACACCCGGACAATCAAAATCGCTATTATTAAACATGACGATAGACTGCAGATGGCATTTTGGTTTGTATCATGCACTATGATTGAAAATGGTCATTTTTATCGCACGGAAAATCGAACAAAACTGTGTAGTAAACGTTCTTACATGAAGTTAACACTATGTAGGGAGACGCCGATGTATAGATGTAAAGCTGCGGACACCTCATTCGAAGGTTGCCGGTTCGAATCCCATCAGGGGAATTTGACCAGGGCCTCTTCAATTCCTCTTCTCTGTGCAACAACTGGTCGTACTCCAGGAAGAATCCATCGATATTATAGTTATTATGGCATGCAAGAGTATGCGACAATTGATGTGAATAACTAAAATTAAATGAAGTAGATATTTTATTTTTCAGTACGTTTATACGTAATCACATTTTACATACTGATAATTTCATGTCTTTAGATCCTTAGCATTTTGTCATAAACAGTATTTATATATCTGACAAAGTATGAATTTGTGCATAAATTTTTCATTATTCCAAGGACACATGTGAATATTGCATTTAAACGCATATGTCAGACATGGGGTAGGGGTACGAATTCGTAAAATTACGAAATACTAAAGTCGGTGACCCCTAATTTTTACAATGTCAACTAATTGCAATATCGTTTTCACAAAACATATTGAACTTTTACGTTTTTTCATCGAGCCGATTTCTTACAAATTTAATTTTACGCTAAAATTTTAACAAAACTCGAAGTCATTTATTTCCATTTTGACGTCACAAATTCGTGCATAGCGGTTACAACGTCAAACTTTTTACGTCCAATTTTATATCAGTTTGTAGCTCTTATTAAAAGATATAAGAGAAAATCAGAAGGATGGAAATATTTCACAAAGGCAAAAAGCTACAGCTTAAAAACCTGCCGACAGCGTAAGAAAGTGCGGTGGTAAAAAAGTGACGTCAGAAGCTATGTTTGAAGCACTGCTGAAGAAAAAGTTTACAAGATATTACAAAGAGAAATTCTCTGTGAAATCAGAAATATGCTGAAATATACATGGTGCAAATGTGAGAAGAAAATTCGAGAAATTAATTTGAGGCGCATTCCACCTTAAACGTCGTAATACGGTTTAGTTAAACGCATATTTACAGAACTATCGGCTGTACTTTTACACTTTATTAGGCTTTGTGGATTCAGACAAAAAATACAAGTAAAGATGAAAAATAAATAAATCACAAATGTGATATGAAACTTTGCAGTCATGCTCTAACAGTCGTTATACTAGACATGCTAGTATTTATTATATTCCATGTCTCATTGGTTACAGAGAAAATACAAAATAAAGTGAACGTTGATGATCCTGTATTTAGTATAAGCTTCTTCAATTTATCTAATTGTTTTGATATCACATAACTAGTCTGTAAAGGGATACTTTTTGAGTAAGTGCGAGACAATGGCAAATTAAAGTAAGCGTTTAAACTAAGTATGTCTGTCTGCATTCACATTCACACCGTCACCCAGTCACAGCGAAGAAGGACACTGTTTTTTCAAGCTTCTACTTCCTGCCTTACAACTTCGTTTCCGGGTAGTTAAAGTCTTGCTTCATAGTTTTTCGTGACCAATCAAATTGGTGACATATCTGAAATAATTGTTCTACTGGTGGTTTGAAACCCATCGTGTGCATGATGAAAATACTAGCACCACCATCTTGAGAACAGCTGTAGCAGAGTCGTCTGTGTACACATGTCTGCACAATGTCTGCAGCATAATATTACGTCTTAAAATGGAAAAGGTGTTTCAATGTTGTATTTTTGACGACTTTGTAATTGGTAAAAGTTGTCCGAACTTTCTGTCTGCATGAATCTTAACGATTTATGTCTTTTATACTATTTTCAGATGTTTGCCTTTTGGTTACTGAGTGGTACATTGATTGCACCAAACCTTGTATTTGGTGGTGAGTACATCGCTGTTGAAATAATTGCAAATGTTATAATTAAATCATAGATGAAGATATTTCTGAATGATGAAATATAACATAGTTACTTAAAAGAAACAGAAATATGTGAAAGCTTTACCAAATATTTTCTTAATACTTCATGGAATTTCATTTGTCAAAGTCAACTTCTCCACGGTAAAGAGATCCAGACTTTGCTCTTCCAGATCCGCAAACAAACTATTTGTTTCCTAAGTGGAGCTAGATGCATGAAACCATAACGCTATCTATTTAATGTATAACATATATCACGAAAGGAGTATGTTTGCTCGTAATAACATTCATTTTATGATACCATTTAACAATATATCGAATCAAAATGGCCGTTAACTGAAATATTTTGACTTTTCATGATAATTATCTGGCCAAGTGTATGCAGACATATACCACCATATGCTCTGGGGCAGTTTTAAATGTCTTAAAGGGAAGAACGTTACAGCAGTTCGGTTAATATTCTCCCTGCTATTACAATCCCACTATATATATCGACATACAGTTGTAAACATACTCAGTATCGTATTACGGGATTGAATTTAAAGACGATATCACTCATTCTTTGTTAACCTTATTAGCCGTAGAAGTGGATATGTTACGAAAAAAACTCTTGCTGTACTTGCCATTTCTATTAATTTATTTGCTTTTGAAACTCAACAACAACACATTATTACAACATCGTTTTTTATCATCATTTTCATATTAACGTTTCGGCGAAAGCCTTCATCAGAATAACAATATAAAGCGGACGTGACGTAACGTCGTATACATTGAACTAAAGTCACGTCAAATATGAGGGAAAGCTGAATATGAAACGCATCACACACATCTATGCATAAATATGATAATTTGTTACGTATATATATAATAATGATAAATCAAAAACAATAAAAGAAAATGCTGGTTATCAGTACCGGATTGGGAAAATGCAGAAAGTTTCCTAATTAGTTTCCTTATTAAGATATATGTTTTGGATATTTTGTCGAAATGCTGAAAGTGCATTTCAATTAGTTTCTGTAATAATGTATGCGCATTCATGAAATTGTAAGCTGACGCAGCCTGGCTATGTTTTCTTTCCTCCATAGTATACCATCATTATTCACCCCGGGTATTCGGCTACCTACACGCCTGAACGATACCTAAACGCCTGTTCCAAGTGCATGTCCCATATTTGTGGTCATGCCATTTAAAAGATATTTATTCATCATTTATTGAAGATTTTATACTTTTTTATATCGGAAAACGTAAAACACACTTTTTCCTTTAAACTTCTCTGTAAAATAACTGTCTCCTGTTTCACGAAACAACATGAAAAAAGGTGTTTATTATCAAGTTATTGTATAATTTTGAAGGTTGGAAAATTCATCTTCAAACTTTAAGCTTGTTTTGTAAATAACTAAAGATATGTTTTCAAAATAAATGTAAAGCAAACATTCAGTAAATAAACCAATCCTTTTGTTTCGTTAAAAATGAAGAAACAATAAAAGTAGATACATTTTTCGGAGACATGTGGCTGACGAATAGCGTAGATACCATTCTCGCCGGTTATGTCGATCAACGGGTTACCACAATCGCCATATTAGTGAACCATGGAAATGGATTGCTATGTGTAATGAAGCAAGTGTAAATAATGGTATAACGAATGTGTAGATATGAGTCTGAAAATAGAGACCGGAGGTTGGAAATTACTTTTTATTTGGACTGAACACCGTATTTTACCAATACTTATATCTTATTCATTGCGTTTAGAAAGTATGTAAACCTGTACATCTTTGGAAAGGTCTTATGTACCAATATTAAATTAAACAAAAGAAATAGTGATGCAAATGACTACAAAATGAAAATAGTTGCTAAATTTAAAAGATCTTTTCAATTTTAAACACAGTTTAACACTAAAGTGTCGCCTATAGTAAAAAGCTGTATTGTTAATATTGAGGGAACCGTGCCACAGGTATTCGATATCTTTCTTCAGAGTATTTAATGCTCTTAAATATGCTATGCTTGGGATGGCCCCATTGTCGCAGCACATACAAGAGAGAATATTTGGCGTGGCAGGGCCAAATATTGGATAGATAATGTCCTCATTGTCACACCCTCTTCTATGAATTGCTAGGGATAACCTCCAGCCAAAACGGAATTTGTCAATATTTGAAAAATAGCTAAAGACAGGTATAATAAAATATGTGCATAAAAAGCACTTAAGCTTTACATCGCAGGTGGTTCCCGCAGCTGTCAGAACGGTTCAACTTTGCTGATGGATTAAACAATTTTACATTTCATGACCTATAGCTAATTGTTTCAGTCGAAATGAGCACCACCAGCATTTGTTTCTTTTAATTTGTATAGATATTAATCACACTTTTTCAAAAATGTATGGGTTTGCATGAATTCTAGACAAAAAATAAGATATCAACCTTGAAGATTTTGGCAAACCATATTCAGCTAATGTATATCGTTACCTAACTAAATTATAAAAACCGAAAAAGAATCTGAATTAAAACACAGATATAAGGGTTAATGTTAGAAATAGATTGACTTTTATTGCATTTCACAGGAGTATGAACTACATTAATTTCATTAGCATAACTTCATAAGTGACCACTATTATAAATTACAACAAGTGAATGTAGAGTAATGTATGAATTTGCTAAACCTTAAACTATATTGTACTGTACCGAACATTCGACGATAAAAGACACAACATTACGGTAAACTGTATACATAGTTCATCTTGTACCTACATAAAAGAAATACGGAGCGATATAGAAATACCGAGGAAATGTTAAGGTTCTATTCACCTGAATCGCCGTTTAGTATATTCTTTATAGGTTTCTGCTCTTACTTCCCAATTTCTATAACCATCAAAATAAAATTTGTTTCTGCTATGTTAAAACACTGTCAAAAACGGTTTATATTCCAGGTATACAGATCAAGGTCAAAACAAATAAACTGTGTGTTTGCGACAACCCGACCCGTGTACCTTTCCACCCCGACCCTACAATTTTTATTCCAGCTTCACTGCCAAAAGGAAACTTATGTCAAATTTAGGTCTACTTACTTAACTGGAACAAAATTACTTTCGTGCGTCAAAATACTTTGATGGGGGCAATATTTGATACGGGACAAGGCGAAATATTAATGCCCTGCCCGCTTCAACACGCCAGAAACGTTAATGATTCCAGTTTGATGACCTTACCCGCTTCTACACGTCAGAAATGTTAATGATTCCATTCCCTTGTACAAAACATGGAAGAAATATTAGGTTCTTTCAAACTCCATGTGCACAGTGATTTGATTTGGTGAGCTCCGCTCTGAAATGTTTACTATAAGGGGAAATAACCGCTGCGGGGAGTTTGAGGTTGTTACAAAGTTGGTATCCCTGCTTTTTTGTGTAGGTATCATTGTTTGTAATCGATGATCGTCAGCGGTATCTCCAAATACTTGTCCCGGTCGCGTAAAACGCAACATTTGGCATCAAAAACACCAAAAACAGTAAGTGAAACGTATTTTCACTCGTCGGTTACGTGTAGTTCTATCAGGGAAAAGTGAAACTTTAATTATTTCAATAATTTCCATAGAATAATAAAGCTTAAAGTGTCAAAATGTATTATTTTCCGCATATTTATTCATATTTTTACCCATAATCTTTGATATTTTAATGACTGATATTTACACCATTAAAAGCAAATTTATTTACCAGAAGATAACTGTCTTAAATTCTCCGCAAAATACAAAAATAGGTGTATATTTTGGTTTTGTTAGTACTTACAAACGTCCGACATGTACATAGAACAGGCATTTTAGGTATCGTTCAGGCGTGTAGGTAGCCGAATACCTGGGGTGTTGTTTCTACAATTAAAGTTACATAATCTTTTTATTTAAGTTGGGATATAATATGTAGTTGAAATAAGTTAATAATTCAGCAAATAACCATAAAAAAGACGCGACGTTAATCATAGAATTTTTCATTGACGGTACATGAACAAATATATCAATATCGGCTTCGTTAATGGACCAATGCTGTCCCCTACATTTCAGTCATTGATCCAAGTTGTTCTGAGAACTGTAAATGTTGCATAGATGGAGAATGTGATGTAAACAATATTTATGGATGGCCAAACTATTGTAGAAAGGGATGCATCGACGGTCACAGAGGGGGTAGATGTTATGAGCTGTGTCAATATACGAACTGTAAATCTTGTGGTTTCGATACTGTTTCAAAGACATGTGACGCTTGTTATGATGGCTTTTATCTTGGACTAAATAAAGACTGTACATTACAATGTCCATCTAACTGTAAATCGTGTACTTCAAGCACACGTTGCACTCAGTGTAAAGAAGGTTTCTATGACAAAGATGGCTCGACCACGTGCGAGTATGCTCTATGTCCTGAGAATTGTGAATGTAGTGAGACTAAATGCATAGCTTGTATAAGAGGATTCTATGACGCATCAACAAACTGTAGTAGTAAATGTCCAATTAACTGTGACACTTGTGTATCAAAAGATAAATGTGACGACTGTAAAAATGGATTTTATAACGGATATGAATATGACTATAACAAAGGCCTTCAATTGAATAACTGCACATACAACTGTAGAGACACGTGTACACAATGTCAATCATTTAATATTTGTTCTGAATGTGTAAACGGAAAGCACGGTCGGACGTGTCAAGAGGATTGTTCTGTTGGTTGTAAGGGCAGGAAATGCTTGATTGAATCAGGAGTTTGCGAATGTTTAATGAATTTTAGTGGTGATAAATGCACCGAATGTATTCATGGACAATATGGACACTTCTGCAACCAGACATGCCCAGCAAACTGCAAAAATAAAGCCTGTGTGAAAACGTCAGGGTATTGCGTTAATGGTTGTATATCAGAGACAATTACTGGAAACACTTGTAATACATGTCGCAGTAGAATGTATGGGGAATTGTGTGACAAAACCTGTCCAGAGAACTGCTATGGTAACTTTTGCGAGAGAGCGAATGGTAAATGTATTGACATATGTAAAGTTAATTTTGATGGAGTCTTTTGTGACACATGTGTACCTGGCAAATACGGAGAAAACTGTGAACACGGCTGTCCAATTAATTGCGCAGATGGCATTTGTGAAAAAACCGAAGGTAATTGCTATACATGTGCCAAAAATTATCGTGGTGAAAAGTGTAATACATGTAAACCTGGTTACTTTGGACCAAACTGTGAAGAAATATGCTCACCTCAATGCACCATGACTACTTGTAACAGAAGTACAGGTGCGTGTGTTTCTGGCTGCTTAAAAAGATATTCAGGAGATAGATGTTGTGTCGAGAGCGAAAACTGTATGAGTTGTTCTTCAAATACAGAATGTAGTAGATGTAATACAGGCTATTTTCAAAATGCATGCAAAGAAAGATGTCCGATCACCTGCTTAGATAAATGTGAGTTTTCAACAGGTGAATGCTATGACTGTAAGAACAATCATTTTGGCCGTTTTTGCAATTTTATTTGTTCTGATAAATGCAATGTGTCACAGAACAACGAAACTCAGTGTGCGCAATCTGACGGCGAGTGTACAAATGGCTGTCTAGACGGTTACACTGGCTCTACTTGTAACGTAACGTGTAGCAACTTATGTATTGACCATGTATGTAAGCAGAATACTGGAATTTGTATAAATGGATGTGATGGCCAGCATGACGACCCTGTATGTTTTACAAATTTAGGTAAGAACTTTCCTTTATATGTCTCCAAACTAAACATGTTATGGTACTATTATTTTGCAGGCTGTTCAATCAGTCTACAACTTAGTGTTCTGTAGTTCTAACAATAAAAACATATGCATATATACTATGCAATTCATATCGGTCTCCCAAACACAGCAAGATGATATTACACTTTTTACGGGAAAATCATCCAACCGGAAGACAAGCAATTTTAGGGAAATAACTCCTAGTTGAATACGATTTCAGTTTTAACTAGTTACATAGTATGAAGTAAAAGGTTATCAGTGCGAATTGGTGCATCAGTCATACAAATTGCACAACGCTTTGATTGTTGTTTTTGAAATTGTTTGGAATGAAAATGAATTGCATATACCATAATCTTCACTCTCATTAATTGATATAATTTATGGTTCGTAACTCTTCAATGAACAGTGTACCTTTTCACAAACAATAGGTAAGATCATTATTATTATTAAGATTATTATCATTACATTGTTTTAAGTTTACTTAGTATTGATTTTATACATTTTATGCCGTCCGTTTTGTTTGAACATTTGATATACATTATGAAATTATACTTGTTTTATGCGACTTTAAATTACTTTTAAAATTTTCATTTTAGTATTTGATATATAAGTATTAAAGGACGTTATAAAAGAATGCTGTGTAAACTGTGAAGTTTTTGTTCTTGTTTTAGAAATGTTACAAACATATTAAATCGGAATTAGATGACTTACACTCATTTATGGTCGCGTGAAGTGCGTACACTCAAAGCTCAACTGTTTGTTCATTGCTGAAGACCGTGAAAATCATGATAAAGAGTAACGACAGTCAAAATGCAACTGTGCCTGGAACTAAAGAGCTTGTCATCACAAACACACCATTGAAGGATTTCTTTAATCGGATAGAAAATAGAAGAACTATGAGAAATGTTAAATTTACTAAATCTAAAAAAAACTAAATTTTGAACCCCATTTACTCTTTGTTCATAGTTATTTAATTTTTCACTTAAAATTTGTCACATTAATTAAGTGTCATGTAGGTTACCATTTTTAATATATATTTGTAGCAAGCAGTAATACCTGCATGCTTATTAAATTACAAAATTATGACATCACAAATACAAAATATCCGCCTTCATGATCCATATTTTTAAAAATTTTCAATCTTCAATATTTTCATATTTTCAAATTCTTTCAACAGAGTGTTCCTCTTAGCAAGTTCTTCAATTTAAAGTCAAATCATATTTTGACTTGCTTTTCCCTTTTTATGATTAAGATAATAACAATATTATAATTATCTTTATTTCAAGTCAGCAAGATATATATAACAATAAACATAAGCTGACGCGAGATTTTGAATCAGTAGCTCAAGTATTGGCGTATGGTAGCCTTACTTTGAGAGCAATCCGGAGACCTTGAGAAAACCAACCTCTTCAATCTGATGATCAGCTACGTACTACCCAGGACGTGAATCGGACCCGGGTTGCATTGGTGAGAAGCGAGTGCTCGAACCAATGCTCTAATCGGAAAAATTAAATCAATAAAGTCAGAAGCAAGTTGGTATGGAATAATGCAGTGTCCATTTTTTCACAATATATGATTCGAAAATATCCCTGTAAGGAGAATTGACAGTCTGACTCGTGGCTTCGGGGGCCGACCGGGACATTAAACAGTCTAATGATGCTATTGATAACTCTCATTATGTGCCTTTATCTGTACATGATGCTGCAACACTTTTGTTACGAAGTTTATCGTATCATAGTAATGGTAACTGATTATTTCACTGAAATTAGTGAATGCACTGAAAAAAACTAGTCACATGTTATAGAGTACTTATCGTTTCTTTTGCGCATATGACAGATCACTGGTTTCCCTGACAGAAAATCCCTTCTCTATATCCCCGTAACCAAGAAACAGCCATAACAGTAAATTAGTCCGAATTCTTATATCTGTAATTATAATAAGTTCATTTCATATTTTATAATGAATTTTGCATTTTTCGATGAATCTTGGTCAAGTCAAATATTTGGAAACCTTCTTTCGCAGTGCAATGTTATGGTCCATCGTTGAACCTTTGTCAAATGCTACATGTATCAAAACTCAGCGTTTTTTCGCTTATATTTTTATTTGTAATGTATTGTAGGTCGGAAATATCAATTCTTTTACAAGCATATTTAATATAAAAACAAACAAACTAAGATATCATTCACAACAAACACACATTGATTGAAAGTCCCAGGATAACATTGTTGTAACTGTTTTTTGAAAATTAAATTATTATAATAACTGTTTTAATAAAGATAAAACCATGCTCGATTCACTCTAAAACAATTTTTATATGCCTTTCTTTCGTACTCATGTCTTTTCTTCATAAGAATGAGCTGCCTTTCTTATTTTTGCAGTATCCTTGAACAAATACTGTACTATATTTCTATCTAGTACATTGATATAAAACGTTCAGAATGAGTTTGGTACAAATAAATAAGATTTGTGCCGGTAAGACGTCCCTCTTGGTAATATAAGAGCTACTTGTAATTGTGATCCTGGGACTTTAAACAAACTTGCGATAGTGGTAACGTGTTTTTGTTCTGAATGTTTATGTAATATAATAATTATGTTTGCTATGATAAGAATCCATTCTTAACTGATTGCATACTCTTACGTTAATTACCGATCATGCGATCGAGCGTTTGCTATCGACCAAAACCTTTATGAAATTAGAAAGTTAGGAATTGATATGCTTCAACTGACTGCCCGTGAATAACTGCAATGCGTAAAAGCAAAGGATAATTGTTATTCGAATGAAACCTGTTTTCATAAAAAAGATCTTATTTAGAGAACTTTGGGGTATTTCAAATTACACGGTAGTAATTTTATAATGATGTCAGATATAAGTGAGTGTATTACAGTTTATCTATAAGTAGACTACTTTCAGTAGATTCACATGCTGATGGTGATGCGAAAATATCTGTAACCGCTGCAGTACTGGGATCTCTCTTAGCCTTGGCAGTGTGCATCATAATCGTGGGAGTTGTCTACTTTCTTCTTATGCACAGGAAAAGCAGTTCACGAAAGTATGTCACATTTTCATAAAATTATATATTTGTACTTTTTTTATAAGTTTTACTGATTTTATTCCATTGATTCAAAGTTTGCTGCGACTGAAAAATAAACTGTTTTACATTGCACTTTTTTGTACCGGTGTAAGCACGTCGTTTCGTTATGACCAGTAACTAGACGACAGAAACATTTTTCCTTATTTATTCCATATACATATTTATAATTCAAACCAAGGCTTAACGCCATGAACTACATTGATTTTCTGCTTTTTACAACAGTTATCTTCCTTGCAGGAAGCTATGGCGTCGACGTCATTGAAACAACGTCATTCATTACAATTGTGCCTGATGAATAGCACAGTTAATTGTGTTAATCAAATCTTTATTTTAAGGCCATATCGAGTCATTTTTATTTAATTCATTTAGAGGTTTTTGCTAAGGATTACTTTGCATAGTTGCGTCCCTTTACTAAAACGCCATTTAGACATACGTATTGTATTGACGAAATCATGATAATGATTTTATTGCCTATACTCATCAACACATAAACACATGGATAGATATAATACAAATTAGGTTATGGACATGAGTTGATCACGGCAATGTGTATACTATATACATGTATCAAAAATGTTACCCGAATATAAAAAAGCTGTCATTTTATTATAAAATGAAAAGCAACAACTGGTATCAAAAATGAAAAATATTTATTTGATATGTTGTCGTCACAATTATATTACAATATAACAAATTTCAAAGACCATAAAACTATTTGTTTGGGGAGAAACTATTTATGAACAATCAGTCATTATAACATTTACTCGAAGATTAGCAGATGCATAAATCACGTTACAGACTTTGTAAATGACATGAATTATTATCAAATACGATTTTGATATATACACTGTGCAGGGACATGAGAGGGCAACCATTGGATGTTGAATATGAAAACACTCGGGTTTTTTCGCAAGGGCACCTGTCCAGGACGACACAGAACGGTAATGTATTGTCTGATTAATAAATGTTGCTTTGATACTTATTGCAGATTTTTAAACGATCTTGCAAATTTTTATTTTATCAGATATGAAATGCAACATCACACTTTAGACTTAAGAAAATAGAAACATTATTTTGTCTAAAGAATTTATTTTCAATCTTACTGCTCATGTTTGATTTTGTTTCCTTTTTATATGCTTCCATGGCATCAGAAATGCTAACTGATGGGCAAGAAGCAGGAGTACCGAATTATAAAACTGCTACATGTTAATTGTATTCCATACACTGTAACGTGAAATTATAAAGACTTTTGTCATTGTTTTTGTTAGATATTAGGAAAATGTGTAATGGAAACAACTCTTCCGTCTGGAAGTTCGATAACACAAATCAAGATTTCTTTTTTCACTTTGAGGTTAATTATTTGACAAAACATGTATACCAATACGTATGCCTAACAAAAGTCAAATTATAATTTCGCAATACTTTCATCATTAACTTGTGAGACACAGTTGCTTATGAAATATAAATCAAATGTACATTAATCACACATTTTCAGAATGGAACACATCATCTGACAAGACGACAAATGTTTATGAAGTGATCAGCAGCGCTAACGGTAATACTGACAACTGGACATCATCTTATTTTTATACGAAATAATCAGTATATCTTGTTATAAATCAATATATTTCAAAATGGAATCTAAGTACTTCATTTGTCCTTAATGAAACTGTGAGATTTTGGTCTGAATAACTTTAAAATAAAACAGCTTCAAAATAATACACTACAAAGTCTACACTGATTAAAAGCGGATATAACACGAAATATCGTATACCTGTCACAAATACGTAATCCTGATTGGCCGATAGCGTTCACGTGCCGAGTCTTCGAAAATATGTGTAGACCTGAAACGTGATGTGTTGACCTGCACGGATTTCAAAACGTCATTTCTGTAATATTTTCGTGTAGTTTTCATCACTTTTTATGAGGTATAGGATATGATAATTTCAGACTAATGTTTCGGTCAATATTTAGTTTTGCGGACCTGTAAAAGAATGATTTTGATCTCGGACTTCGTCCTCGGTCAATATCCCTTTTAACAGGTCCGCAAAACTACATATTGACCTCAAAATTAGTCTATAATTGTAAAGTGTCCTACAACAGAAAGTCGTTTTTAAATTATTCAATTGTTCAATAAAGCATATATTCATGAAAATAGCAAATTGTTCATGCATGAGAATTCCTAAAAATTCAAATTCAAACTAAATGACTTTCGACTCGAAGGGAGTAAATTAAACATTACGTATTTATTTTATATGAGGTAATATAATTTCTGCATTCTACTTTGGAACAAACTTCCCCAAAATGGAAACTACAATCAATAAGTAATTTCATGTATTTTATACATACAGATGTTCCAGAACATGACTATCAGCAAATATCACCGATGACGGTAAATTGCTCCTTGTTTTATATGAATCCAGTTCCTGAATTATAATATATATACCGATAACAGAGTGTTGACTGAAGAAAATGCTTGCTGTGTTTGCTCGATTGGAACGTATGTCAAACAATGGCTAGGTCACTACAGTCTCCATCTTAAAACATTAAGAACCCATTTCTTTTACAGAATGCCGCGGATTGAGCTCAAACATAGTTTTTTTAAAGTAATTTCATTAATGTTGATAAAACATACATTAACAGCATCAAAGGGTCGTGCGTAATCTACTTTTTCCATAGAAGATGAGCTCGATTGTAGGTCTCTATTATACATGTCCAGTTAAGTAAACGACATAAATCAAGGTGTTGACTTCCAACGAAATCGAGTTTAATAGAAGCTAATTAGTGTCTTAATCTTTTTTAATAGCAAGTATGTTAGGAAAACTTTCCTTACAAGCTAATATTGGTGAGTCATAAATCTAGCAAAAATTAGTACAGTGCTTTATTAAACGTCCGGGTACAGTTATTACAATCATAGATTTCATGAGCAACTACATTTTACTTTTGTTTCTTATATATAAAAACTTCATACATGATATCTTAACATATTTTCTTTTTTACAGACGACAGCCGTACATGAAACAAGATATTAAATCAAATTTAAACACATAAGCTTAAGTGACACTTCAAACAGAAAACAACATCAAAGGAAACCCGTTAAGACAAGTATCTTTTTGTTTGCGATTTGCGATGGGATATACGGGTTGTAATGGTCACACTGTTTAATTGCGTCGGTTTTAGCTTCTAGGTAACTAGTGTGCGACCATTAAAACCCATATATAATAATGAAAGAAAAGTTGACCCTATTCCGATTGGACCAAAGGATGATAAGTAAAATCAGTTTCCTTTCCGGAAAGTACACGCTGGGTAAAGTAATGTTCAAAAGACGAAGACGACCAGAAACGATTTGACTATAAAAGTGTTATGTATTATATTATATATCAACTTATGCTTGCCCGAATGAATTTGAAGTGTTTTATATTTAAGACAATTTGTCAAACGTTGTAAATTTAAGTCTTGACAAGTGATTTTGTATATATAATGTTCTATTACACATACATGTTACAACCATTTACAAAATTGAATGTTCTTTTTTACTATACTGTATCTATAAGACTTTTTCATCGTAGCATTTCAAAGTTTGTAACCTTACTCTTGTTTTATTCCTTAAATAATAAGTTATTAGTGGTAGACACTCTACACCGTTTTCAGCTGGGTACGATTGCGGTATTATTAGTATTTTTTTTCGCTTTGTAAATTTTTATTTTAATTATTCGCAAGTGTGGCTTTTTAATAAAGGAGATTCAATCATATCAGTAGTAATTGGTCTGTTTGGTGACTGGTATATTTTTATAACAAATAGTGTATATCATTTGTTGTATATAGAGCGCCTAGTACATTCGACTTTATTGTAATGAATGACATGCATCACTGAACGATGCATCAAAATGAATGTTAATACTAAAATACAGATTATTCTGGTTAAGGGACAATACTGAAACAAAAACAATAAATAAATAGGCTGTACCCTATCATAAGAACGGTCACTTTCTCGTGTTTATGTCAAAACCATGAACGTTATTTTCAGCAAAGATCCATTATGAAACGGTACATTAGCTACACGTTAATAGAAAGATTAATTATATTAAACTATTCTTCGCGAGTAGTGTAACCCTCAGTCGCTCACTGGTTGCCAAGAGTTTAGGATTCATAACTTTATCTTGGCTTATGGTTGAATTACTTCCCTTAATCATAATTATAATTTGCTTGTCTAAAATTCCAATGTTCATGCAAATTAATTGACGTGATGACAACTGGAATGAGTGTTCAAGAGTGATTCAATAAGCTACGGAACTAACTTTCTTCGTAATCGAAAATTAATTCGTATAAACTAAAGGATTGCCAGATCTTGTTGGTGAAGTTTTGTGAAGCGAACTAGTAATGTTCATGTACATAGCTAGAAGTTTGACAGACCAAACTATGTTTTCCTCCAAATCTTTATCATTTTGGAGCGACGCTTTTGTATACATTGTATGTGTAACTATTGTGAGATAGGACGTAAGTAGCACTTGCATGAGAAGAATACAAGCTTAATCCGCTTTATATAAAGATATTGCACTAGTCTTTGATTATTGTCCTCAATTCAGACTTTAAATAGATAACATCGATATATATATACTTGTGTGATCTTTATCGTTTTGGATATTAAAATGACATTATGAATATTCATATTAACTTTTTTTTGTTTTGAAAGGCATATACAAAGTGAAGTCTTCAAATTCTGATGACATTATTTGACCCCTTAGCTGAAGTTAGAGTATATGCGTTGTGCACGTCTAAAGATTTGTTGTGCTGAAAATGAAGTGATTTCTTCGGCGAGATATAGTTCAGATACTGATTTTCCCAGGAAAGATGACAAGTATTCTGTTTGCCTGTAAAAATAACTAATGCGGTAAGAATAGGTCAACCCCTGAAAATAAAACGTCCAGCACATCTTGATGAAAAAGCTTAACTTAGCACCATACTTACATTTTAATACACGCAGTGACAGCTATATGAAAACATGCAAAATCACTGTATTGAAATTTAATAACATTGGCATTTAAAATAGATCGCTAGCTTGAACTTGAGCGCATGTACCTTCCTAGCATTTAACATCGTCGCAAAAAAGTGTTCCTGTTACTTCATATCTAATAATTCTTTAATTCATATAAGTTTCTTTAAATAGATACAAAGCAATATCTCTAGTTCTGATTATTCAACGCCCTTATTAAGCGAAAAGTTCTAACCTAGACACAAAATATCTAAACATTTATGTTATCAAACCACTAAATCATGTAAGCGTAAGCATAATGTAATCAAATGGATTCGACAAGATACTGTGTATTATTACTTTCATATGTAATGTCCTTTTTAGGACGCTGTACAGAAAATGTTTTCATGCAAAGAATTTCACAGTTTCATCAGGCATTTGTAGACATTTGCGAAATGTGTATAGGCAAACTGTTTGCTGTTGAAAACAAAAACGTAAATGTTCAGTAAAACATACGTTTATACAGACAGCATTGGAGCAAGATTGCAACAAGGATAATTTGTCATCAGGTAACTCCTTCAAATATTAAACATTAAGTAAAAACGTGTTTTCTCCCGCTTTGAATGGTATTTCTCTGCTTGACAGAGTTTGTTAAACTTGTTAAATTACGTAACAACGAAACTAAAAGAATCTTTACCTGTGAATAGTTAGATATTTCACCTGTCGTTTTGTATGCAATGTAAACCCAGTCAGTCAACTAGTAATTGCAGCAATAGATAGTAAAGAAATTGTGCAGTCGACGTTTTGCAATATTGTATTGCATTACTTCCTGATTTACACGTTGAGATACATAATATGGTTTGTAACTATGTCGCAGCTCACGCAAAGATCAAAATAAAACTCGGAAAACAATATGAAACAATATTAGTGACTGACATTTACTGTTCGAACAATGTAGTGCTGTATTGTATACGCTTATATATTTAAATCATAAGTATAACACAAAACGTTCAATAACAGCTGCCCTTCAATTGTAAAAAATACATTCTACCATCCGAGATCGTAAACAGCGTGTTACTGTTATGTACATGGGACCGTTCTGTTTATTTCATATATTATGGATTGAAGCAATACTATATATAAAGATCAGTATATTTAGTATTTCAATAGATTTGTCACTTCTTCTCAACTATTGCGGTTCGATCTTCGGACTGAACATATATTTCGTTTTAATTTTCGTTTTTATAATTTATGCTTTCCGAAATACTAAGTCTTATAAAATATGAAGAGTATCTTTGTCTAAGATATTTAATGACTTTGAAATATTTTGTTGGAAGTCATTGCAAATTGAATTTCAATTGTACTTCCAGTTACTTAATTATTGCAGTACTAGGCACTCTACATACAACACATAACTAATACAGGCCCTCTTGTAGGCAAAATGTGACAACCTGCATAAAAATAATCAAAGACATAGTGACCAAACGTTCAGGTTCGTGAAATAGATAAACTATTCTCCATATTTGATTTAACTTTAATTAAACAAGAGCATATTGACACATATATTGAAACAAAAAGGTCGTGCATATTAATTTACATATGTTTAACTTCTTACAGCGTGTACACAAATATCTGAACACAAATAATGTCACAAATTCATCAGGAGTATGTGCGAAATGTACCAAATATGTATGTGAAAATGCATTGTTGTCAGAAATAAATAAACAGCCAAGCATATGTTTGTACGTACAGCATTGAATAATTGGTCATATATTGTGACTAATAAGTGGTTATATCTAACATAAAATTAACAAGTTAAAAGAGATAATTCCTTCAAATATTAAACAAACAGGAAGAAAGTGTTTTGTCCCGCTTACAATTTATGTATACAGCTACTAGGTGGACTGTATCATGTTCGTTTTGTTGACAAGTAAACGCTGTCGCCGCTTAAGGCCACTCAGTCAAACGAACAAGTGATTGCATCAACATAAAATAAAACAAAACAGTCGGTATTTGACCTTTGCACCTTTTTATTTAACTATAAATTTACCTAGGTATTATTGTATTACATTTCTTCCTGTTTACCCCATTGAAATGTGCACCATTAGTTGTATGAATATTTTAAGCATTTATAAACTCTGTCGTTGGTGTTTTTTTTATTCTTCTTGGATTGAATTGGATTTTTAATGTGGTAAGTAGAAAATACGACTATGTAATAGTCTTAGTTAATTACTTTCACATGATCTATTCACAGTATCTAGTGCTGTCTTATGTGCATTTGTGGTTTTTAAAATATTTTCTGTTATCTTAAATTCTTAAATCACTTTTGTGTAGTTTGCATACATAGCTTCCACTATTAAGTTCAGGGGCCAAAAAAGGTCTAACTAGATAAATATTACCTAGACAAAGTAATACAAAGTTTGCATTTCGTTTATATGTAGCACTGTCTTAACAATCTCCTGGATTTACAAGTATCATACGTTATTACATCACTCTTTGTGTGTGTGTGTCTGCGTGCGTGCCTGTGTGCGATTTGCGATTTGCGATGGAATATACGGATTGTAATGGTCGAAATGATTTAATTACTGCAGTCCCTATGTTGTGTGCGACCATTAAAACTCATACATCATACTGAAAGAATAATTAACCTGATTAAAACGGGACAATAGTATGATAATTAAAAGCAGTTTCATTTTCGGATAGTATACGCTGATAATAGCAGTCCTACGTTTAGAAGACGAAGCCGATCAGAAACGACTTCAAGACAAAAGAGTGTTATGATATATATTATTTATCTACTTATGCTTGACTGGGTTGGTTAGAAGTGTATTATGAAGTATAGGGTTTCAAGACAATTTGTCAGGCATTGTGATTTTATGCCTTATCAAGCGATAAATGATATGAAATAATATGTGCTACGTCTGCATGTTTAACCCATACAGTCAACAAGTGTTACATGTTTACACAACAGTAGTTCATTACATCTTAACTGCATCTATAAGTACTTTTCATCGTAGCATTTTATCAAAGCTTTAAATATACAATGATTCACTTTTTAAGATATAATTTAACCATGTTATTGTCTCACTTCTCATTTTAGATTTTTACACGTTTCCATAGCGTGTATATTTGAGCTCATCTGGCATAAAGTGCAAGAGTGAGCTATTAGGATCGTTCACCGTCCGTTCACATTCTCCTCTGAAACCACTTGACCAATGTTTGTATAGGTGTACCAATATTTCATGCTGAACTCTGGTTGTCATGGCAACGGAAAGGAAAAACTTAAAAATAGGAAGGCCTAGAGCTTAGATATTTGGCATTGCCTAGTGAACTGCTACTAAGATTGTTCAAATTATGACCCCCGGATTGATTTTACATAGGCTTATTTGGACAAAACTGGAAAACTCTTCTTGTCTAGAACCACAAAACCCAGGGCTAAGCTAGATATATAGATTTATTTCTGCATAAAATGTACAATTGCATGGCTATACATAATTAAAGCATACAATAAACAAGAAACAAATATGTATGAATAATTATGGCCATATCAATTAACATTATATGCAAAGGATAACACAAAAAAGAGTATGGATAAATCCTTATTTCCATTGTGGTCTTTTGAATATAGTGTTATACATGTATCATATATGACAATGGAAGCCATACTATAAAATCACAGCAAATGGTATTGAAAAGAAAGACATTTGTGGTACTTAATACTAAAATAAATCTCATTTGATAAAAATGGAAAATGCTATTGATATTAAAATGTTACATAATACTGTCTACCAAATTAGAGGAAAGACAAATGTAAATTATGTTAATCCACCAATTCTTGTAGGTACCCCTTGACACAGGACTTAAAGTTGGAGAGGGGCTTAGCATCCCTAAGGTTTTGGGGTTACTCATTCCATAGGAATTAAAGTATTAAGCATGTAGCATTGCCTAGTAGACCTCTACCAAAATGTTCAAAACATGACCACCGGGTCAAAATTGACCCCACCAGGGGGTCACTTGCTTTTACATAAAAACAAAAATAATATCAAACAGGGAATGCCACGTACCAAAAACACAGCATCTCCAAAACGAGCCCCACAGCACCCAGAAGTGCACACCACCACCCCCCCACACACACAATCATGTACACACACACACATACACTACAAGCACACACTAGCATACAAAGCAAACACACGAGGACAAAACGAACAATTAAAGGAACACAGTGGGGCACCGCCTTGGAACGGTCAGTGGCAAAAACACCACTGGGGAGCTTAAACCGGTTTATGGTGCGCACCCAACCTCACTCTTACCCCCACCATGTTCCAAAGTCACAGGACAGTGTAAATAAAAGTAATCCCTGCTAGGTGAATCTCTAACACACGCAATGGAAACAAAAGGCATGGTATGTAAAACACAAAAAAGCTCGTGTATAAATATATAAAAAGCAAACCTTGAGAACCAAAAAACGTATGTACTCAATGCCTTTGCAGAAGGCAGAGCACCAACAGAAACACCCTTAAGGGCCTGACGAAACAGGCCAGAGGACAGAAATCAAAACAGTTTCGTCCCAGTGGGATTTAAAAACTGCCCATCACAGAGTCCTCCCCCTCTTCCGTCAGACGCAATCAAAGAGGGAAGCATAGCGTCCAACTGTAAACGGGTTGAACACCAAACATGCGGTGTGTCTCAAAACAGTTGGGTCGTAACCTCTTTTAATAAAACGTTTTATAATTTTAGCAATTACAGTTGGAAAATTGCCATGACCCAAAATCTTACGAAGTTTGTAAACCACATCCCCATAAAAATCGGGTTTTGAAATACCTTCTCGCAGAAGAGTCTTTAGATTACTATTGAATTTCAAAACCAAATCAGAATTACGATAGTAAAATTTAGCAAAATATTTACGCAATTTGTAATAACGGTAGCCCTGTTGAAGAAGTTTATTTGTAATATATTGATTACGTTCATTGAAATCCTCAACATGACTACACGCTCTGGCAAACCGAATTAACTGAGAAATGTATACCCCATAAGATGTAGCATGAGGTACATCCCCATCCAAATGGGGGAAATTTACAATACTAAAATTAAAATCATCCCAATCAAATTAAAATCATCCCAATCAAATTAAAATCATCCCAATTAAAATCATCCCAATTAAAATCATAGACTTATTTGGGCAAAACTGGAAAACTCTCCTTGTCTAGAACCATAAGGCCAAGAGCTTAGACATTAAGCATGTAGTATTGCCTAGTAGACCTCTACCAAGATTGTTCAAAACATGACCACTGGGTCAAAATTGACCCCACCAGGAGGTCACTTGATTTTATATAGGCTTATTTGGGTAAAACAGGAAAACTCTACTTGTCTACAACCACAGGGCCAAGAGCTTAGAAATTAAGCATGTAGTATTATCTAGAGGATCACTATCACGATTTTTCAAATCATGACCTTACGGGTCAAAATTGACCCTACCCAAAGGGTCACTTGATTTTACAGAGACTTATGTAGGCAAAACTTCAAAACTCTTCTTGTCTAGCACCACATGGTCTAGAGCTTAGATATTTGGAATGTAGCATTATGTAGTGGATCTCTTGGAATATTGTTCAAATGAGGTTAAAAAATTACCCCTTATGCTATTGTTGACCTTGCATTATAGCCAATGGTAGCCCGGAGAGCGATATAGGGCCATCTTTGCTCAATTATGGTAACTCAACTTTTGTTTTATTCCTTAAACAATAAGTTATTAGAGGCATAGAATATACGCTCTTTGCAGCTAGGTACGGAGTGATATCTGCTATTGAAACAGATTCGCTTAAACTATTTTTTCTCTGTATGTATATTTTTTTAATTTGAACAAAGTAAACATGTTTTGTTTCATTAATGTTTTTAATCTATCTCTTAAGTGTGGCTTATAAATAAATTACATTCAATATTACAAGTAGTAATTGGTTTATTTTAAATGGTGTATACCAGTTGTTATACAGATAGCGCAATTCAGAGTTTAGGTCAGCATAACTCGAAAACTGTGTAAGAGATTAAGTTGATATTTCACACTGTGGCGGGGTAAATTGAGAGAGAGAGAGAGAGAGAGAGAGAGAGAGAGAGAGAGAGAGAGAGAGAGAGAGAGAGAGAGAGAGAGCATAATGAAAAAGGCTATTGAAAGAAAGTGCAATCAGGACTCATAACTTTATCTGGGCTTATGGTTGAATCACGTCTTTAAATCATTTTTAAATTTTGCTTGTCTACAATTCCAATTTTTATGCAAATGATTTGAAGCTTGTTAAGTTTTCATATGCAAGAAGATAACGTGTTTGCATATGTGCCTCGGTGTCTGGTGAAAGTGGTATAGAATAGATGTCTGTGTCGTAGTAAAAGTGTATAGATGCAACCAGTTAGGATAGTCGCTCGGGAAAATGCTAAAAAATGCTAGGACTTTAGGACTATAATATTACCGAAACCATGTATCTTGTGGGTTGCTTCTGTGTCCGGAGATGGATGTAAAGAATACTAGCTAGAACCCTGAGTCGTAGAGGTATAATGTAGTGTAGTGTTTGTAACACAGAGTTTAATATTGTTTGGGAGATATCTCGCAGACATTCACTACTATAACGGTTTATTAGGAATAGTTTCGCATAGTTTAGATTGATAGATAGCTTCATTTCATGCGGTTACTTCGGCGTCCGGGGAGGCGATGATTATTTTAGTACATAGGAAGGAGAGACAGTATAGTTTAGGTTGATAGACAACTTTAATTCCTGCGGGTACTTCGGCGTTCGGGGAAGCGACGTTTATCACAGGAGCATAGGACAGTGTAGAAAATAGATTTATTTTAATTTATTTAGATGATCCTTAAAAGCTTCCAATCATTTCTCATTATCATTTGTATCTAATCAATAGGCAGATAGCTTGGGAAAATTATATTTAAGTGTATAGTAGCTCTCGCTGTTTCGTAAATCGGAATCGACCGCTCGAAGATATATGAAAATCGTTACAGTTACAGTAGTAACCAGAATGGCACTAGAACTGTGTGTGTGTGTGCAAATCATAGAACTCAGACGTTTGCGTGTGTTTTAGGATGAGCAAATCTTAGGACACGAAACAGCGTGCAGAGTTTCTATGATTACTGTAGTTATTCCAAGGACGATTTCTAATGGACTTTTAACACTGTTTTAGTTTTTAAGATTGGTATAAGTTTAATGTGTCATACATTGCAAAATTTAAATTCCATTGTAATGCTTGCCTTAGTAGTAATTATTCATTCATTATTGTGCATCTTGCTTTTATTTGAAGTAAGAAATAAATAATTTTACTTATTTACTAATATTTGTTTTTGTGAGGGGTGCATTTGCTCACTTTGTTTCTATTTAGGCATAAAGTCATCAAAGTAGTTTAATGGGGCCTTTAAGCAAAGGGGAGTGTTGTAATTTTATAAACATTTTCATTCAAAGAGTATTTCAGGCAGAGAAATCTCTACTGTTTTCTGTAGAATGCAGGGGTCATAAGGATGGTGCTTGTCACAAGTTAACCCGCTAAATCGTGTCTAAAGAGCCAAGTGTATGATAGTGTTGGAAGTATTATTTAACATTTTGGGTACAACAGTTTTAAATGCTATGATTTATGATTTATATTTTTCTTCTAAAAATCCACAAGGACCAGGGCTTAGTTGTTTCATTGTCTATTTAACCTTTAAACAATGGTTATTTGATGACCCCTTGGGCCTAAGTTAGTCCCGCCGACGGGGGGGGGGGGGAGGGGGGGGCTCACTTGATGTTGCATTATGATATATAGATCTTATTGTTCCAGACCACATGGCCCAAAGTTTAACCATTTGGCTTGCAGCATTGCCTAACGGTCTTATAACAAGATTGTTCAAATTATACCCCTTGGGTTAAAATTGGACCCGCCTTTGGGTCACTTTTTCAACATTTGACTTGTAGCATTGCCTAGTGGTCTTGTACAAGATTATTCAAATACTACCACTTAGGTCCAAGTTGGCCCTGCCCCGGGGTTGCTTTTTCATCTTTGACTTTAACCTACTGAGCAAGGAAATTTAAACCGTACGTACCGTTTTGACTATTTGATCTAGTTTCTTGTTTTAAAGTGAAAAGATAATCACGTGAGCCCATCATGGTCCTCTTGTTGGTCTAAATTGGTTTATTTGGTAAAGATATAAGCAATGTAGTTATTCATAAAAAAAGTCAGCGAAATTAGTGTGAGACAATTACATCAGCGTGTAAAAAATGAAAATGAACTCTAGAAACTAGGCAATTTATGTCGGTTTTAAAATAATAAAATAAAGAGATAGACAGTGCATCAAATTTATAAAAATGTTGTGACTCATTAGAGATTTTACACAATGTCACTTCAAAGAGATAACTCTTTCAAATATTAAACAAACAACAAAAAGAGTATTTCTTTCCGCTTTGTAAGGTTTTTAAAATTACTTTAACAACTAAAGTTGTCTACTTGTTCATAAATTGTATGTAGATTTGTTGATACGCACATAGTTTCGTCTTTCCTTATTCTGTTTTCTCCTCGTTCGTGATCATATACACAGTCGGTTTTTGCCGTCCGCGTATTTTTTTTCATTGTATAGACACACGATATAATTTCGTAAATCCTTATCCTATGAGTCGACGAAATCAGATAGTAAGTTGGTCCTTTCAGCTATTGTTAATAGTTTAATCAGTATGATAATCTGTTGGTATGTTTTGCAAGGCTACCCAATTAAAAGTAACTTTAAAACATTACAAAGCCGACATTCGGCGTATACAATTACTTGTATTTCATATATCTTATTGGTTAAGACTGTACTACATAAAACTTCCTGCTTCTTTTTGAAATTTGAAGCTATGTTTACATTTAATTTATAAACTTTATCATTGGCGTTATTTAAATTCATATTGAGAGGATCTGATTTTAAAAATGGTGAGTAAAGAATAAGAAACATATGTTATTGCCTCAAATGATTACTTTCGTATGATTTTGTTCACAAACGCAGCGATGAATTGTGAACATATTCCTAAGCACATTGTGTGCTTTTACTTATTTTTGTTTTTGATCCCCCGCCAAAGTCGGAGGGAAATTGTTTTGGCGTTGTCCGTGTGTCAAAAAAACAAAAATAATATCAAACAGGGAATGCCACGTACCAAAAACGCAGCCTCCCCAAAACGAACCCCACAGCACCCAGAAGTGCACACCACCAACACACACACACTAAAACTAAGTAACCAATAGATAGAATTTCACGGAACTTAAAATAAGTATACAATAGCACATTGCTACGGCGCACGCGCAAATTTCGTCATTTGAGTAGTATCTAAGGACTTATTTTCCTATAATATGTAAAGTATATAATATGTTGTATCAAGATACGTTAGATTACCCAAATAGAAAACATTGGTGCTCATTGCTAAAAAACTTATTAAGTATGCTTGGTTTCCAAGACGCATGGTTGTTTCAAACAACTGGTGATAATGATTTGTTTTTAATTACGGTAAAACAAAGATTAAAGGATCAGTTTATACAAAATTTGGAATAGTAGAGCGGGTGAATCAATCAGAGCACTCTGTTACAGATACGTTTTTCTATTTACAACAACTCTTTAAATCAAATTTTCGGCAATATTGCCTTTTTCAAGAAATTTGTCTGCATTTTTTAAATTCACATGTTGATCATATTCATGACAAGCTTAGAAATGAAAAAAACAACAAAACGTCAGGAAATGACGTCACGTCCTAATGACGTCATATGCACTAAGCTTCCAAATGACGTTTCCCGTAAGAGTCCAATCACATGAAGAATACACTTATATTTATAATTATTATTCCCTGAGGAATATTGAAAGTATTTACTGATACAGATATATTGCAAATTTTAAGTTTCAGCCATGTTTAGATATTGTAAACATTAAAACTTTCGCATCAGCTTATCACGATTACGTTTATCCTCTCATCGACTGTGTATAGAAACTGGTAGATGGAGTCGACCAGTTAGTACGCCTGTAAATGAACGTAAATGTACCGTATGTAATGTTTTAGAAGATGAGTATCAATTCGTTTTAGAATGTAGCTTATATACTGATCTCAGACAAACCTTTATACCACCTTATTATTGGAGGCGTCCAAATATGTACAAATTTATAGAACTGATTACCTCTGGTTAAACCGGTATTTTAAAGAATCTTGGAAATTACATAGAAAAGGCTGTTAGATGTAGAACAAATGTATTATACAACAGAGAATAACCTACATAAGTCATCAAGTGATATTTGTTAACGCCTGCTTTCGAGGTATTGTATGTATCCTGTGTTATGTGTTTTGTAGGTGCAAGCACGTATATGTTTGTATCTACCCAAATTTTCTTTATTTATATTACATTTCTTTATCAAATGTTTTTGCAAATTTTTCAGGAGAAACACAAAACTTTTACCATTACTGCTGTCTTTTGTTTATAGTAATCCACTAGACACGTCTTGTTGATTTCGCTTTCGAACAAGACAGGTCAATTGTGGAATATTTTCAATACATTATAATTATATTCTCTATCAAATTTATAGTTTCAGCTTATATGGGTAATCATATGTATTTGAATGTATTACATTTACATTAGCATGTTGCATTGTCTACCATACACTGTCGCCATACATGTCATATAATGTTATATGTACCACTTGGGTCTATGACCTTCTGGTTTTGTTTGAAATAAACTCTAAAACTCTATAATTGTTACTTTCTTCTATATTCAAAATAAAAACATTAAAATTCTATTTCTCTGAAACCGGTTATCAAAATTCAATTGTAATTGGCTCAAATAGTTTAACGATCACTATTTCTAATATCCACCCCTTACACTTGATTAAGAAAAAATAAGGCCCTTTAAGGGGGTGTGGCTTAAATATTTTATATAGAATCTAAAAAAATGTTTAATAGTACTGATTTAACTTAACTTACACCAACTGAATTCCCTATCACTGTAACAAGCAGGAAAAAGAATAACCCCTTAGAAATGAGGCTCGAATGGGTTGGTGAAATGTTAAAAATGCGTCTTTTTCTAAAAAAGTATATCAGAATTTGATTTTGTTTAGCACAAATAATCAATTTTGTATTCTCTTACAACTGATAATTTAGAACTCATTGTTAACAGAAATGAGGCCCTTAAGGATATGTAGTGCTTTTCTAACATAATTATTCTATATAGAAACTTAAGAATTCTTGTTGTCTGAAACTATTGGTACTGATTCAGTTGATCTTACAACAATAAAGATCTTTATGACTGTAACTGTAAAGTATTATCACATCGGAGATGAGGCTCCAGTGCGTTTTTTCTGAATACACTTTCCAGTTGTTCTTTTTCAGCTATTTACGTCATGTGGCTAGGGATATAATTATTCTTCTTCCCAATGTTGCGTTCGTCACCTGTAAAACAAAAGAATACAATTTCTTGCATGCTTTGGTTGACTAAAGTTCATCAAGTTGTTTTTTCAAATCCGGAAAAACACCAAGTGACGTAACAGACAACATAAATTGGCACGTCAAGCTGACGTAAGAACATCGAAGACATACCTTGACATTTATGAACAATTTTACGCGGCAGACGGACAAAGTATAAAGCCAAGTGGTGGAGCTTGGGTATAGATTCTTTGAACGATTGTTGAAATGGCGACAGAAAGTTTGCTTTGGACGACAGGTATGCTAGCCAATACACATGTGTTGTTTTGATTGTCAATGTTATAAACAACCCCATGACGTTATGACTATACCTGATGACGTCATCAGCATTTCGTGCCAATAATTGACATGACGCCAGGTGCAAATCAAGTCATTTTAATACCAATAAAAATCGGACTTTACCTACGAAAAAGACATGCACATGGAAACGATTTGAATGGATTATTTTGTTATAAATACACCGACATCAACAAAGGGACGAGGTTATCGCATCATTGGCGTCATGATAATTACCTCTTTGAGTAAAAAGGTACTCTGCTCGGGCAACATACAAACAGGGTTTACATCAAGATGCGCACGGGAAAACCCCATATCGCTGATAATGATAGTGTTTATACTATTGTGTGCCTCATGTTTAAACACAAAGTTCAAACGGTAATGACCCGTACTACCTGTATTACACATGCTGGTAACGTTTGTATAACTGCTTTAATTTCAATTGTCTAGTGTCAGCATCTCCGCCGTAAATACATACGCAATGGGAGCAGTCTATTGGACATTTATTACCTTTAAGTTAGATAAAGTTTATATTATATTACCTTCAGGGCGGAAATGCTACCTTTTTCATCAGATTCCGTAAAAATGCTACACCTAAGTTATTTTATTGACCCATCGGATCATTTTCAAATGAACTGCTTTGTCATATATAGAAAGTCTAAAAACTGTATTCGGATAACACAGATGCAAACCTTAACAAAATATTTAGTATAATACATTGCAGTATTTTCACACCTTTGCAATTGGTATAATATTTCTGGAAAATCTGTCTGCATTTTACGCAAACGTATATACCTTTGATTTTAATTTCAGATGTTGGGCCTGTGGTTACTGAGTTACATATGCTTTCCACAAACCGTTGTTTTTGGTGGTGAGTACAACTCTGTTGAAATAAGCGAAAAATTATTATTATTAAGAATTTATATTGACGTGGAAATGTTTGTATACTGGAGTTTCATGAACATGTTATATCGTATTCAAACCAAGAGATTGTACAGTAAGTTTAGTTGTATAAGTTTGTTGCTGAATTTTCTTTACGGCGTCAAATACCCCACACATTTATGTTTATTAGAGAAGAAAATATAAAGACGTAGGTAAAACCTAGTGACCAAAAAATGTTTAATGAAGATGGAATTGAAAGCCCAAAAAACACGTAGAGTCAACTTACATTTTACCGATTATTAGCTCACCTGGCCAGTGTGAGCAATGTCCGGCGTCCGTCGTACGGCGTACACCGTATACGTCCGTCCACAATATCCTTCAAACGATATCCCCTCTGAAAACACTAGGCCAACGTAAATGAAACTTGACAGGGATATTCATTGCTTGAAGTTGTATCATAAGAATTCAGATACTTCCATTCAATGCAGAACTCAGGGGAGAGCCGTAATTAAGTTGTTAGAACTTTTGCCTCAACCATTTGTCATATACATGTATATCTATTATTTCTATTTATATGTGTATTGGGATATATATTGTGAATACTATGTAAATACAATACTGGCAATAAAATATGTTTAAACTGAAGGAAAAGAAATTCTTTAAAAGGTTTTATCAAAAAGAGGAACCCGGAACTTAGAAATTTCTTTTCTGAAACCAGAAGGCCTACAGCTTAGATATTTTGCATGTAGCTTTGCTAAGTGGCGTTCTGTCAAGATTGTTTAAGGTGGAATGCGCCTCAAATTAATTTCTCGAATTTTCTTCTCACATTTGCACCATGTATATTTCAGCATATTTCTGATTTCACAGAGAATTTCTCTTTGTAATATCTTGTAAACTTTTTCTTCAGTAGTGCTTCAAACATAGCTTCTGACGTCACTTTTTTACACCGCACTTTCTTACGCTGTCGGCAGGTTTTTAAGCTGTAGCGTTTTGCCTTTGTAAAATATTTCCAACATTCTGATTTTCCCTTATATCTTTCAATAAGAGCTACAAACTGATATAAAATTGGACGTAAAAAAATTGACGTTGTAACCGCTATGCACGAATTTGTGACGTCAAAATGGAAATAAATGACTTCGAGTTTTGTTAAATTTTAGCGTAAAATTAAATTTGTAAGAAATCGGCTCGATGAAAAAACGTAAAAGTTCAATATGTTTTGTGAAAACGATATTGCTATTAGTAGACATTGTAAAAATTAGGGGTCACCGACTTTAGTATTTCGTAATTTTACGAATTCGTACCCCTACCCCATGTCTGACATAAGCGTTTAAATGCAATATTCACATGTGTCCTTGGAATAATGAAAATTTTATGCACAAATTCATACTTTGTCAGATATATAAATACTGTTTATGACAAAATACTAATGATCTAAAGACATGAAATTAGCAGTATGTAAAATGTTAACGTACTGAAAAATAAAATATCTACTTCATTTAATTTTGGCTTTAGCATACTCTTGCATGCCTTAATAACTATAATATCGATGGATTCTTCCTGGAGTACGACCAGTTGTTGCACAGACAAGAGGAATTGAAGAGGCCCCGGTCAAATTCCCCTGATGGGATTCGAACCGACAACCTTCGAATGAGGTGTCCGCAGCTTTACATCTACACATCACCGTCTCCCTACATAGTGTTAACTTCATGTAAGAACGTTTACTACACAGTTTTGTTCGATTTTCCGTGCGATAAAAATGACCATTTCAATCATAGTGCATGATACAAATGCCATCTGCAGTCTATCGTCATATTTAATAATAGCGATTTTGATTGTCCGGGTGTTCGAAATGTTTTCTTCACTTTAATTTGGCTGTTTAAACTATCTTTCATATTTTATAATCATCACAGGTTGGAAATGAGTTTTCCGTCACAAGTTATAAATGTGAAAAAGCTGTACACACAAAAATAGAAAGAAAACCAAATTACAGAGGAATAAACAGATGTGAAAGACTGCTATCTATTGATTATTTCAAGAAAACATTTATTACGTTACACAATTTCTAAGATGAATTTCATGTATGCGCTAAAAGCTTGTCTCATGTCGAGATTTAAATCATGGAATATAGGTATGGTTGGATATGTGAATAAGGATGAGACACTGACTTTACTCCGTATTGACCTATGTGGCACATGACCAGCGTGTGATCCCCGGCAAGGAAACAGGGGATGTGCCAAACGACAATGCACTTAGCAGAACACCAAGCTGTGAATGAGTTTATTACTCGGGCAAATTAACCAGGCCTCATGATTATAAAACTTACAAATAGATGGGACGGATGGTGCGGTTGTTAACGCTCTGGACTACCAATCCGGAGGTCCCCGGTTCGAATCCCGGCCGGGGCACTGGAAATTTCAGAAACACTTTTCAGTGTTTTCAACCCATTAGAAACCAATAGGTAGTATCACGTGTATCGGTGCTATACACCGGGCATGTAAATGAATCAAGGGGTCTATTCGTAAAAGAGCTAGGGTCTGGTACCCGGATTCTCTTGTATCTGCGTATGTCTCTCTTCAACCTGCGTCTGTCAGGAAATTTGGCAAGTTCACCCAAGGAGAAGTCCCAGGGTCGGTCTGGACTTATAAACAATCAAAGAAAAAAACTAGAAGTGTTTCATCGCTCAGTTAGAATATAGCGCACGATTTTTTTCTGTACTTTGTGAGTTTTACCCTAGCAAAAGTAGGTAAACTAGTGAGATAAAAAAACTGGCTTTAGCTAATTTAATAATTAAAACTTCTAATATTCAAAGCATATAAATTTATTTCATATTACAATAAATGAATTCTATAAGCTTACATCACATCTGCAGTTTATTAACCCCTTCTTCTTCAGCGCTTTATAAAGAATTTCTTGAGTTTTTAGTCAGTATAATTGCGCGTTCATTTGCACTATATGTCGAAATGTCGAAACAGTAAGTTTCAAAGATTCGAACCCGCATGCTGCTTGACTTGAATTCTTCACGCAACCCACTCCACTGCGGATTTATCGTCGGTTAATAGCAAAGTATAAAAGAATTATATTGCACCTACAATATCCGTGATCTCGCACTTACGGAAATTTATTTATTCGAAGTAATCGCTGGAAGATATATTCATGTAAAAAGATCAGGATCAGGTTAATTTGTTCGCATAATACGTGTACCACTAATGAAAAGTCGCTGGTTCTTCCACTCATTAGTGATTCGGTGTGTGGAGAACGATAAGTAAACAAAACAACGAGCGAAATCAAATCATATATGTAGTTTTAAAACAAGAGACTCGCATGTGAAACTAGGGGTGGCAAATTTGATCTCGATCTCCACAAACAAAAGTTATTAGCTGTCTTAAAATTCAGATTTCATATGCTGCATGGTGCTTTACACCAGAGAAAAAAGAATACGTATGGTTTTGAAAGGATGCGCAATCTTCCCGAAAACTCAAAGAGACCTGTGTATACTTTAAACTGTATTCAGATGATGCACGGTGTATGGGGAATACAGACCCCGTTCAGGCGATACTTTCAGTGATGAGGTGAAAAAATACTTTTACTGTGATAAACTCGAATTAAATTTAACGTTATTATTTGACACTGACACATGGTAATCACAAGCATACACGGAAATACTGAAAGATTGTATTAATTTTTCTGCCTTTAGAAGTATTTGTAATTCATATTAAGTCGCCACTGGAGTATCTGAATTAATTCTATTAGAGTTGAAGGCATGGCACCGTCTTTTGCTACTATGTACATGACGGGAGGGTGTAAATCCAATCTAAACGCTATAGAAAAGCACTGGTCAAAGATCACATTAACCTACAAATTGTTTCAGGCAGCTAAAGATGTGTAGCATTTGAAATAGCCCATCCGGGTACATAAATTGCTTTATTGAAAACATGAGCCTGTTAGTAAATAAACTTATCCATGTTTAAAAAAAGAAAACGTACAAAGTAACTCCAAGTACATCACAACGTCAAAACTACGTTTGGGGTAGGGGTGAAATCTCGTGGAATTGTAAAAACAGTAAGCCGGTGACCCATCCTTTTTATCATATCAAATGAACTTAAAATGATTTTTATACAGCATATCAAACGTATGCGTTTTTTCATCGAGCTGATTTTTCATAACTCCAATTGTAAGGCAAAATTTTAAGCAAAACCCTGATAGAATTTTCCCGTTTTGACGGCACATAATCGCGACTAGCGTATCGAGCGTAGTAATGTTTTCATCAAATTTTATACCATTATAAAGAACGTCTTAAATGCAAGGCGCATGTTATTTTATATTGTCTATAAATTTAAAATTAAAAGCGCGGTGAGGGAAAACTCGAGGAATAACATGAAATAGCGTGCTGTGCAAAAAGTGACGTCAGTGGCAATGTTTGAAGCATAACAGCATAGAAACCGTAAGAGATACAAAACAAAGAAATCGGATATCCATCAGAAATAGCTTCAACTATGCACAGTGTAAATTTGATGAGAAAGCTCGAAGAAAATATTTGAGGCGCATTCCACCTTAAATCATGACCCCGGGAACAAAATTGACCCGGCTTGAGGGTCACTTGTTTTTAAATAGGCTTACATGGGACAATCTTTGAAATTATCTTCTCGTCTCAAACCGCAAGTCCTACAGCCTATATGTTTGATATGTAGCATTGCCTCGCGGACCTCAACCAAGATTGTTCAAATCGTGTCCGTGGGATCAAAGTTTACACCCCTCGAGGGGGGAAAGGGAGGGGCATATACATGAAAAATCCAAGAGATTGTACAGTAAGTTTAGTTGTATTAGTCTGTAGCTGAATCTTTTATGACGTTAAATACTCCAGAATAATTACTATGGGTGCAATTGCAACGGAGGAAAAACACTATAAAAATTCTCATAAAAAAGAGGAAGGCCCAGAGCTTTGAAACTTCTCTGAAACCACAAGGCCTACAGCTTAGATATTTGGTATGAAGCTTTGCTAAGTGGAGCTCTACCAAGTTGTTAAAAAATGATTAAAATGACCTGCCCTGAGGGTCACTTGGTTTTAAAAAGGCTTACACGGGACAATATTTAAAATTATCCACAAGTCCTGGAGCTTAGATATTTGACATGTAGCATTGCCTCGTGAACCTCTACAACGACTGTTCAAATCATGATCCCCGGATTAAAATTTACTCCACTCGGGGGTTCACTTCATTTCACGTAGGCTTATATAGGAAAATCTAAATATTTTCTTCTATTAAACAACAAGGGCTAACGCTTAGATATTTGGTATGTACCATTGCCTAGTGGACATGTACCAAGATTGTTCAAATCATGACCCCCGGATCAAAATTGACGCAGCTCGGAGGCCACTTAGATTTGCATAGCATTATATAGGAAACTCATAAAACAAATCTTCTCTGAAACCATATGATTTAGCGTTAAGATATTTAGCATGAAGCATTGCCTTGTGGACTTCAACCAAGATTTTTCAAATCATGACCCCGGGTCAAAATCACCGACCTGCCCTGGGGTTATTTGATTTCACATAGGCGTAAGTTGGGAAAAATCCTCTTGTCTAAAACTTTTTAGAATGCAGCATTGTGTAGTAGGCCTCTATGAAAGTTGGTCAAATCATGACCCACAAGTCAAAATTGGCCCTTCCTGTAACGCGATTGTTTACCTTGTGTTATAGCAAATGGTAGCCTGGTGAGCGATATAGTGTCACCTAGGCCGTCTTGTGTTTTGAAACTTCACGAAAAAATGTTAAAAGGCAAACGTTGCCTTCTTCAAGATATACACCATTTGTGCTTTAAGATCCGAAAACAAATAACCCTTTTTAGCATACGGTGAAACTGTGCATTTCACTCACTTGAAAAATAAACCCTTGATGCATTGAAACAATAATCATCTTCGAGATTCTAAAAATACATATTGACGTCATATATCTAATATGGCATCAATATCATATATTTAGAAAATTTAATTTTTGAGTGATATACTGGTTACTACATAGTACTGTTAGCATAAGGCCGAAGGCCTAAGTGATTAATTACTAATCATCTTAAACACGCTGTAGTGAAATTTATTTCCATTCTAATACGTTTACAGGGAATAAATATTGAATTAATTTATTGTTCAAAGCTGAATGATGTTCCATATGGTCGCTAGACAACGCAAAAGCATATTGGCTGTTCCCAAAAATTTTACTCCCCATTTTTATTATTATGGCATTTCATGCACTTAATTGTTTTATAAGAAACATTTTTGATACTTAATTTTATTTCATGGTTTCCATGAGTGTACTGTAATATAACGGCAGATTTTTTTAAGACCAGCTTAAATGTTTCAATGAAACCATCAGCATTTATCCATGGGCCATCTGACTTAAAACAGTAGAGCGCTTACCGTGCAAGGTTTAAAACGTTGTTCACGTCATATACATCACGGAAAGCACGGACAACGTCCCCTGTAATTTTAAGCATCACATATTTAGAATATCCTAAATCTATGCTTCGATCAGTAACAAAAAAAACAGGGTAAGTTCTGTTGAAAAATTTAATGTCTATTTTCATTTTTGCAATAAGATTAAAAAACAACAAAACATACGTTAACGTATGTGAATGCTTTTATTTAAGTTAAATTTAACTTCCAACAGCTGAAGATCGTTCCAGTCATCTAGAGAGAAACACCGTGTTGTATATCACGCTCAAACCTTCTTTGCTTATATCGATGATATAAATAAATATGGACATGCATTAACGCAAATAACTAGTCACCTATATTTTGTTAATTATTCTGCCTTGTCTAACGATCTCGCTATACTAGATATCGTCTCAAAGTTGTAAATATTATAACGAAAAAAGCGAAACATTTTCATTTTTTAAATATTTTACCCAGTATTCTGTTACAGCAAGTTAAAAATGATCATTATTTACAAACTCAACCATTTGAGAGTCTGCGTAACACATCACAGGTGAAATTGATTTCTTAAACATACTTTTGATATGGTCGAGTATGTAATGAGGAACTTTAGTCAGTTATCTCCCATTAATACTCTCTAAATGCAGTTAGGTCCTTTCATTTGGATTACTCTGCTTTTTTCGCTATTCTTTGTTCCATATAATGAAATTTAAGGCAAAATATTGCTAATCATGATAATATCTTTAAATGATGCTTTTAGTTACATGTTCTATTAACACCCCAGTGTCTAATTTTTTACAGTCCTTGCATTTTAATCAACACATGTGTGAGATAATTAGCACATAATAATTAGTATTTCTCTATGTGGAACAGCGATAAAAGTCAGAGGATTCCAACTAGATAGGACCTACTTGCAAATTGGGATACCTTGGACTTTATCTGACAAGGGACATAATTTCTTTTCCACTAAAGGTTCTCATTACCTAGTGATTTCTTAAACTGACTTTCATATGGTTGAATATGTAATTAGCAAAGAGGTGCATAGGGTTCGTGTTTATGACGAACATGAGTAAAGCTGAACAGCAAATATACTTAATCATATGCATCTCATAAGTAAATTTCTTTCTTTGTATCAATCGCCCTATGCTTCACTCATGCTGTTTCTGCTGGGAGTCGCCTTTCCAATGTTGTTCATATTTGACACGTTATTCCACCACGTGTGCTGGACCAGTGAAGCGTAGTCCTGAAACTTATATTTATAACAGTAATGGGGCCTATGAATAGAATTTCCAAAGCAAAAATGTTTTCTTTTTGGCTCAGTCAAAATTACAAGATCTGAATCAAAATTTTAAAGATGTTCTATTTATACTTAATATTTATCTATTTATTTAGTTAGTTATCTTTTTAGGAAATAGATTTTACTTTTGAGTGATTTACCGGTAAGCATATCACTGTGTTGAGTTTAGATGCGTAGTAATCTAATCACGATTAATTACGAAGCATCTAAATGACAAACTGCGATCTGTTTTACATTTTGTGACTTCCTTCAGAACAATACCAATCCAAGTGTATTAGCGCATGCACACTCGTAGATGTTGTGTGAATTGTCGCGGGAGGGAATTTCAGTAGTCAAAAATAGTTCCGGACGCCTAGAGTGATACATTTTGTAAGATACATATTTTATGTTGCTACATTTGTCAACACTCAGTAAATGAACCATTGACGGCAGACGGTTTTAAAGATGTCAATTCGATAAATAATCATTATTACTTTGACCAGCCTTGCGTTCAGTTAAGTCTAACGTTCGCAACAGTTCGCAACTTCGTTTGATAGAACGACCCGTAATCTCCGAACGTAAGGCTGCAAAATCTAATGCTTAAGAGAGGTAGTGCGCGAAGGAAAACAAGAAGGTAGACATGTACGGTCGTTTGTTTTCTTTCTTTTCTTATTTTTATTAGTGTAATTTAGAAGATACGTAATGATTCTTTTTGCAGCATTTATCATTTCTGTAGTACTTGTTTAATAGTGTAGTTCGCTAGGCAAACAGCAGTATGGATACTGAACGCAAGGTTTCACAATGACTGGGTACAAAATGCAATCTCTTATTACAACACGTGTTTACAGTGTTTTTCTGTGATTTATCCTTTTGGCATATTTTTACCCCGAGCGAAAAGTTATATATTTTACTAAATTACAATCAAAACATTTTCAAAGTATAATGACAACTATGGTAAATGTAGATGCTGCCTTTAAAACATGCCCCGGATAATCTAAAGTAGCAAGTGATCTTTTCAGGGTCGGTAGTTTCCGATGGTGTGAATTTCCTGATTGGAAAGTATTTCGAATAACAACAAAATACACGAACATACTACATGTAGATGCACCAAAAGGAAGTGCCTTATAGAAATAGAACCTGTCGTTAAAACAAAATCCTAACAATTCAAAATCTGATGATTGTATTGGTAGTAAACGATATGCACTCTTTATATCAGACTTAAACAATTTGCAACCTTGACCTAAATTTTGGACTTATTTAACCGCTTCATCGAAACTGGTGTACTGGACTGTGCATAAGGCCGGTTCAGGGATTTTCTTCGGAACCAGGCCTATTGGTGAAACTATTAAATTGTGGAGTGGGCACTGGACAAACGGGCCAGCCACCCTCCCTTTCTGTAATTCTTTGTTAATTTGAGACATAATTATATCAGGATTCAACGCTGTTTGAGCGTAAATTTTTCGAATCCCGTGGTAACCTTGATCCACTATACTGAATGTGAAAACCCTGTGTAAAACCCTGATTTAAAAAGTTCCCTTCATCCTTATCATAAGAGCATGAATAACGTTTAAAAGGTTCTACCTTGACTGGTGATTTTGCTATATTGACAATATCAAAATTATAAGGCTCTTTGACAGTTGTTACATCATTTGAGCTATTGTCTTTGAAACTGGCCCCGCCCTTGACCTCTGAAAAGTCTACGAGACCCCCTGCCTCGAAAATTACTAGGAGGCCTTGAAATTCGAGAATTCGCGGACGAACTCTGCTGATTGCAATTAACCTCAGGGTTCGGGGCTGAACAGGCACTACAGACATGGGCGAATATGTAGTTCTACCAGACACAGTTACCGCTATTGAAGTCATAACACGTGTATCTACGCGTGCTTAATTGGACAACTTTCGGCGTGTCCTTTACTTGCATGCATCGCCACCACAGGCCGTTATTGATTTGCGACCAGGATTCGGGCGATATGGCCTGACGTAAGCGAAACCGCTCGTCGTATGTGCGCCATGCATGTAGTGGAGCATTTCGTGGACTCACTGTGCGATAATAGATAAATTGAAGAGAATATAATGAACGCGTTTGTTCATTGTTTTATACTTGTTATTTTGTCTTTGCACTCCTTCTCGGAGGTCTCAATGTGACCGTCGGCTGTCAATTTAAAAACGCCCCCTTTGCAGAAATTAGACAGCTCTACTGCACCTTTGAGTAACAGGGCTAAATGTATATATTCACCCTTGTCAATCTGTTGCTTTAGAGATGAAGGGACATGTGCTGCCAAATCATCACAAGCCAAACGGACTGAAGGGGCAGATTGCACGTTACTGGTTAGAGAATATTGACCGGTTTGGTTCAAAATTTGACCTGGCGGTCAGACATGCAACTTATTGCCGCGCACATCGCCACACCAAGTTTTATCACCTGAATTCTTTAAAACAGTATTTCAAGGAGGTAAAATACCAGATTGTTATTACACCCACCGGCATCATCCTGGAGCAGCCTGTTGTCACCAGCGTCGAGTTCGTGCGCGCCCACGTGTCTCTCCGCAGCTGTAGTGTTGTCGTCCTGCCGTTGTACTTCGTCGGCATTCCTTTTCCTGCGTCTCGTCCGTGGACGGTTGTCCTCGTTTTGTTCAGGCTGGGCTTCTTGCATAGCGTTTACCCTGTTGCGTTCCCGGCCCTCTCTGTGGGCTACTCGCCGTCTTTATCTTCCACGTGGTATTCTAAGCTATGCTTTTCTTTCTTATTTAAAATTCAATTTAATTTTGTAAACTCTTGTGTCATAAAGATATAAGTGAGAAGGCTGCACGGGATTTTGCGTTTATAAACCGCGGTTGGACAGATTGTTTTCCGATTCTGTATTGTATTATTAAACAATGTGTTTATTGAACGGGGAACCAGCTTACCGGACGATTAAATCTGAAGAGCTATGAATCCATAGCATCAAACAAACGTTATTTCTCGAATAAATAAACCAAATTATTTTTAGGGAAATGATTTCTAATACTTCATATATTTCATTTGCCAATGACAAACGTCTCCAATTTAAAGGGATCCACATTTTACTGTTCCAGATCAGCAAACAAACTATCTATTTCTTTCCCAAGTGGAAACTGTTTATTTCACTCACTTCAAAGAGAAAGCTGTAATGCATGAAACCACAGTCTTATAAATAATAACGCTCCATATTTTATTTATCGCATATATCACGAAAGGATGCAAGTTTGTTTGTTCGGAAACCATGTAAAACATCTTAAAGGTCCATTACTAAGACAGAAACCATTTTTTTTTAAATCTGCAATTGTAACAGGGAAATACAGTTTGAAACTGGCTTCTAAAACTTAACGATAACCATGGAGTATTTCCCTGTTTGAAAACAGGTAAATGTTTTTGCATTTCTTTTTATTGACCTAGGTGGTCTTTTTGTCCTACTTTCGTTCGACTGCATGTTGTAAACAGTCAGAGATATACGTTGCACATCACTGGAAGTAATTTAAGTTCTTTCAACTTAATTCAAAATAGGCATGCCTTTTCATTTACAACCTATTTACTGCCACGTTCTATCATATTTGATAAGTCACTCGCAAATTTATCAGCCGTATTTCAAGACACCCATCCGCTACTTTGAAAAACCGAAGCACCTAAAAAATTTGAACACAGCTCTACAACACAGGTATGCTTCAATTTAAGCAAAAGTGTTCAAACATTAATCTAGAAACAAAAATAAATAAATATAGAACACAACAATTATGTTTGACATGAAAACACTATAGAACTATATTTTATATTTGATTACGTGATCACATTTCCCATGCGGACGAATATAGTCAATCGGAACACCTCTGTGATGGATGCTTCATGAACGGAATTACCCGAGGAGTTCCGATTGGAAAATAATTTGTTTTGATCATATCGAAACACGCCATCTTGATTGCAACCTACGTGTTCATAACATATTCCAAGAAGTCGTAAGTATATATATATCTATAGTGTTGATCATTGTATCCTGTAAAATTTTATTAACTGTTGAGTGTTGGCTATTTTATTAAACCTGATTTGTGGAAATACTGTATATTTTTGTCGTGAACACTTACGGTGACCTAATTCTGTCACCTGTGTGTCAAAATTTTCTGAAAAGGGACGACAAAAAATGAGAAATATGCAACGTAGCCGATATATAAACTATACTAGTAGACCGGTCAGTTTAGGATCAGTTGACAGTTTAATTTCTTATATATCTTGAACTGTAATAGCCTAAATCAGTAATTTAGGCTAATTCATTTGGCTGAACGATTTGACCCATCTTATAAATCTGATTTTTGTACTATCAAAACAACTAAAAATATCAGCCTTGCAATTGAAGTCGAAATAGTAAGTGTATATAGTACATTGTACTGTATACAAAATAACTGGCTAGGTTGTCGTGAAATTGAAGCAAGCAATGCATGTTGTAGAATATGAGGAAAAACTAAAAATGAAAGTGAAAGTAGAGCTGTCAGAATATAAAGCAAAACTGTCACTGAATTGCTTGTATTTTGCAATGAACTATCCTAATAATTTATTGGTTTTAATTAATCTTTTACCAAGGTTGTAGTTACATAAAAGTAATCTGTTTTTAATACTAATTTGTTTTGGCTCGATCTGGAAAAATTTAGCTTGTTAAAAGTTATCTAGTCACTAGATCAAGTCCACTTCCTAGGAGAACCAGTACTGGTGGGGCTCCAACCCGCAACCTCCGGGAGGAGCAGCAGACACCTTAACCTCTACAACACTACTCCCCTTAATCAATTGTGAGAAATGATATTTGAAATAAAATGTTTGGTGATTTCTACATGTACTCAATGCACCTGGTACCTCCTGACAGAGTATGAGAAAATAAGGTGCAAGACCTAAAAACCTTAAAACCCCTATCCTGCAAATATGTACTTATACAAGTTGTGCAGAAAGAACGATATAAGTAGGGTTAAAAACAGGATAAAAGCAAGAATGTTCATTCATTGATTTGTGTTCGCTTTTGTGCGTTGTTTGTTTATATGATCGCACAGTCTGTCTGTCTATCTGTCTGCCTGAGCTAACGTATAGATACTTAAGTGGCTAGGAGGACAATACATAACTGGTCTACCCGGTTAGCTCAATTGGTAGAGCACGATACTTGTAATCTCTAAGTACCACGTTTGATTCCCGGGGCTGACCAACTAAAATTACTGACCTTCTTTTGGATGAGATTAAAACCGAGGTCTCATGTATGGGTACTATACACCTGACATGTGAAAAAAGGGGTGTCTCTGGAATTGGGATGCAATCTGTATCTTGCACTATCCTCCGAAACCTAAAATAACTAACCTCTTCTGGGGGCGTTGGTGATGTGGGAAACGATATGATACGTAACTGTAAATTCTATTCATTCAGTCTGTTATGTGGCTAAAATATTCTTTGACATGGCTAAAAGAACAATGGAGCAAACAATAACATAGCCACATAAGTATCACTTTGTTAGAACCTTCGTCTGTGTGGCCGTCCTTGCATTTTTTGTGCCCGGGCTGTAACTTGTGACTCGTTCAATTTGTTTAATAGTCACTAAAGTAACTAAAATGTTAGTTTAGGAATATGGATTACAACAAAAACCTCTCGAGTACAGAAACATAATATGGCAGTTGAAAACAATAGATTATAGATGATGGTTACCAAAACCTAGAGTAACCAAATGTTACCGAAGACTATGAAGAGGTTACAAATGAATATGGTTGTGTAGAGGTGCACATTTTGGGCCATAATTTATTTATATGGTAAAAGAACCAAGGGGTCTAATTGTAAAAGGGCTAGGGTCTGGTACCTTGATTCCTTTGTATAGATCTGCATCTGTCTTTCTGCAACCTGCGTCTGCCATGGTGGTATCCAATGACAGCCAGGACTGTATAGTCTAATGAATTCGGCTGAACGATTTAACCCATATGTTACTGTTGAAACATGAGAAGGTGAACAACTATGAAATATCAGCATTTTGCTTTCGGAGTCAAAATAGTTAAATTGCCGGGTCTGCTAACAAGCTACAGGGATTATAAACACCCAAATAAAACAAAAGAACATTTGGATGATCATGATCCGCATGTACATTCATGCATTCTGATAAAATTTGCTCTTTCCACCTGTAACATTGGTTTGCCTTCAGAGTCAAAATAGTGCTACCGGGACTGTAGACAATGGAAGGAAAAAAAACATTTTTGGTCATTATCAGACTATGCATTCTGATAAGATTTGCTCTTTTCATCAATGTGTGTATATCGAAAATGTATTTTGTTGACATTTGGAGCCTGGTTGTTGTTGAGCGGCTTGCGAAAGCTTGATATAGTTGTCCAAATGTCGCTTCGGTGTATGTGCGTGTGTGTGTATCTGTACGTGCGTGTGTCTGTCCGAGTTAAGTTTGTACGAGCTGTAACTTATCCATGGATCAAAGGATTCTTAAATAACATCGCACGAATGTTCACCATCATGAAACTGAGTGTCATGCGCAAGAACCAGGTCCCAGGGTCAAGGTCACACTTAGAGGTTAAAGGTCAAATTCAAGAATGACTGTCCGAAGCATATCTATTCATGCATGGAGGGATTTTGATGTTACTTGGTACAAATGTTCACCATCATGAGATAGAGTGTCATGCACAAGAACCAGGTCCCTAGTACCAAGGTCAAGGTCACACTTAGAGGCCAAATGTCAGATACAAGAACAGTTCAAGAATGACTTTGTCCAGAGCATTTCTTCTTCATGCAATGGGAGATTTTGATGTTACTTGGCACAAATGTTCACCACCATAAGGCAGATTGTCATGCGCAAGAACCTGGTCCCTAGGTCTAAGGCCAAGGTCACATTTAGAGGTTAAAGGTGAATTTCAAGAATATCTTTGTCCAGAGCATTTCTTCTTCATGCATTGAGGGATTTTGATGTAACTTGGCACAAATGTTTACCAACATGAGCTACCCTTGTTTTTAGAATTACTCGCGTTTGTTGTTACTAGAATGTTATCGTTGTAACTTTTTTATTACTGGCCGTTGGGAAAAATTGCTACCACTTTTCTCTGGTACAACATGCATGTTACATCCAATATTTAGGTGTATTTTGACCTATCTCTTCTTGGTAAGGAGTTAGTCCTTTTGACAGCTGGCGGGCTCGACATGTTGCGCGTGGGCATCTGGTCTAGTTACATGTACCAAAAACATTACATACCACATAGTTTGCTTTTAGAAGGATCCAATTTATTTTGTGCAACCGTATGGTTAAACCGGTATTGTAGTATACAGCCAATCAATATTGCGATAAATTCATTTAACTTAAAAAAATAGAATAAAACCAAATAACTACCACAAGTTGTCCACAAACAATTCCAAACAGCCTATTTAAGCGAACTCGACTTAGGGCAAGTTATATTTTCCAGGATATGTTTGTTACCAAAGAGTTGCAAAGATGGCCAACCTATTGACCCTTTTCTGATGTATTATACTATAAAATGAGTAGCTCCTTTAATATCACGAAACCGGATTTTGTACCACAGTATGTATTGGCCAAGCTCTGTATTGCAATACACCACAGTTATTACTGCAGCACTGCCAGGGATTTTACTGTTTAAATTTTGAAATAGTTCCGATTCATGTTCTAAATCTTCCAGATGTATTGTTAACATGTTTTCTTACTTACTATTGCTTCAGATGATATTAACACCAATCAGTCTGGTGAGCAGCAGTACTGCAGGAAATCTGACAGCAGACCCATAAAGTGTATGGTTATATATGGCTGCATTTGAACAAGGAGAACAAAATAGGGAGCAAACTGTTGTAGTAGTAGTTGTAACGGTCATTGTGTATGACCAAGGAAAATTTAAGTAATTGACGGTGAGTTTTATAGCTCTTATTTCAGTGCCAGAATGAGCAATTAGATCGCATTCCGTACGGGGTACATCGTACGCCCGTTAACATTTCCTTTAAACTTCATCTCCTCTGAAACCATTAGGCGAATGATGGTATAATTTGGCAGGGATGTTCCTTGTATGAAGCCCTCTCATAGTTGTTCAAGTAATTCCATTCCATGCAGAACTGTGGTTGTCATGGCAACAGAAAGGAAAATCTTTAAAAATATTTTCAAGAATAGGAAGGCCTAAGACTTAGATATTTGGCATGTGGCATGACTAAGTGCACCTCTACCAACATTGTTCAAAATATGACCCCGGGTCAAAATTCACTGTTTTTCCATAGTTGTATATAGAAAACACTTTAAAAGTCTTCTCTGAAACAACAAGGCCTGGAGTGTAGATTTTTAGCATGTGGCAGAACCTAGTGGATCTCTACCAAGATTGTTCAAATTATGACCCCCGGGTCAAACTTGACCTTGCTGTGGGGTCACTTGTTTTTACATGTATACACGTAATCACTAATCAGCACTGTCAACTGGCTACACAGTACCTTGATATAATTGAACTTGCAAATTACTAGATTTTGCGGAAATTTATATAAAATCTTATTAAGACTTTTAATAGATTTCTATTGGTGACCTAATTTATATTTTTATCCAGATAATGTTAATTCTCAATATTTATTTGTATTTGCAGAAAAGTCAGCTTCCCAATATTTCCAGAACTGCTGTTGTTGAAAAAGTTTGTGTATCTGAGTCAGAGGTAGAGATGATGAATCCAGCATAAATGTCAGCGCGAAAGTGTTGCAGACTGCCCCATCTACTTAGGATAATCTTGTTACATTGCGTGTGGCTACCTCAGCTGGGCCAATCTCTTTGCATGATAACACACAGGGCACATAAGAAGCCATTGTGGTAAATGTTACAGCAAAAGTCAGAACACAGAACAGAACAGAAATATGTGCTAAAAAGCCTTATGCATGGATACCTAATTGTGTTATACATGGAGTGCTCATTTTAAGCTATTGTTATCAGCCCCTGTCTTTCTTCATCTGTCATCAGCATTGCACTTGAAGCATCAGATTAAAGAAAACAACTAGGCCATTTGCAACAAAACTTACTATTATAATGAACAGTAACTTCAACTGGTACTTGGAACATACTATAAATTTTAGATTTTGTGCTAACTGTTGTAATGCTGAAGTACACAGTCTCATATTTTACATCAAGGTTTGTTTATTCTGATCGTCTACATATGCTCACAGAGTATGACCTCAATGCAATTTTCATAGTTTATTTTTAAATAAAGATATGTTTTCTCATGAACTGTTTAAATTTGTTTCTTTCCTTCAATAGTATCCTTTTAATACATTTAAAGCCTGCCTCATTTAGCACCTGGTTTAAGAGCAATCTGTGTCTCATGGTACAGTCCTTGGCCTCAGTAATGTGAAATGTATTGTGGTTTATTTGCTGGCATTTTAAATGGGTCCTAATGGCTGTTGGATGAAACAGGTCTTCCCATTCATGTATTCTGCTTTTAGCTCACCTGACACAATGTGCCATATTGAACTATTAGGGTCACTCACTGTCCGTCGTATGTCTTACTCTGTTTTCACATTCATTTTGTGAGAGGGGCCTGCGAAAGCAAAGTCTCAACATTTTGAAAACTTGCCAGTAAATCTCTTTGAGGTGCTTTGAGTTTCCGGCAGTTAAAACACATGCTTACATTGGAAAACAAATCATTTGCCAGTCAACAAGCAGTATCACTAGATAACCATCAGTTATCAAACTACAAAAGTACCTTCTAAATAATGTAAAAGAATAATTTGCTTCTGCTTTTGAAACAAGAATTTTTTCTGAATTATGTTAATAATTATGTTATCCGTGACATTTGCTTTGCAAAACAATTTGTATTTCAGTTTGCAACATTCCAGATTTGTTTTATTTTCCGCTTTATGTAGATGAGAGCTCATCAAACCCACTTTGATTTGAGACACACACAAATTCAGTGCCTTCAGCGCTTTGATTAACATAGGATTTATACAAATAATCACAAGGATCTCATATTCATATCTTTACTGACAAAAAAAGTACCCTCATACTTTTTTTAGGCCAAGTTATACTCTGTCGAAAATTCTCAGATGTAATATAACTTGACTCCGTCTAGGTTTTTATCTATTGGTGAATTTAAAGACTGTTTCTACTAGCAGTCACCTTTACAGACCTTTTGAATGGTGGACATATATGGCAGTTTAGGTCACAATGTGTGATGGCTCTGTGACAAGTAAGTTTTGTAACTCAGTGTTTACAAATTTACATTTTTTTTACATGGGCGAAAGTGTAGAATTCTCCAGGAAGTAATGGCACATATAATAACGCTGGTGATTTTTTTCGCAAAGACATGTTTCAGCAAATACAATTTAAGCGTTTTGTAATATAAAGATGGTAATTGTTGGTTTCGGTGTAATATTAATAAGTTACTAAATGGCTTTTAATGAATAATTTATTGCCTACCATTCGGAAAATGGATGTAGATCAGACACGTATGGAAATAAACGTTGAAGCCATAATTGTTTACCATTTCCACGTGCTTTTTCACACATGACTCTAGCAATCTGACCAATAGCATTTTTATTTGTTTGTGAAATGTACTTACCGTTTTCCGAAGCCTACTCCTTAAGTACCAAATCTGAAAGTAGCTCCGGCACGTCAGTCAGCATATAATCCCAAATTATGATTCTTCATTTGAAACCATATGGCCATTGCAGACATGAAAGTTGTATTGTTTAAATATATAATGTAATAAACTCATGCAGCATCAGCTAAATTTTGTAAATATAACTAAAGTAAACTGTTTTCGAAAAAGAACCGCGGATGTATTTAATTTTACAATGATGCGTAAAAATAACGGACGATTTACTATACACCCTATAGAAATAGTTCCGATTTCTTAACCCGCCGGCCATTTCTTTAACCTTGTGCGGAATGAAAACATATGTTTTGGACTTCCTGTGACAACAAAATGTCTAACGCCGATCCTCATTTTAAAGAATGAAATATTCTGAACAGGAATATTTACGCGCATGTTTACCCATTCTCATTTTACGATTATATCCATCCATTCATAAATTTTAGTCAATGAGCGGCAAGGGACGTAATTATAACTTTCCTTATTGCTGATATGTTTATTCTGCGGACCTGACGAGAGCTAGTCTGTGTTCCTATATGTATTAGAAATACGCGTGAGCACTTTAAGCAGAAAACAAGTGTTAGGATACGTTAATGTCGGTGTTTAAACGATTTGTCATATTTGATAGGTGGTAATTCTTTTAAGTAGAAGGCAATTTACATTATATTCGACTGTAGGCCTCATTATCTTGAAACGCATCGGCTGAGCTATTTTGTTAAAATACATATCAATGACTGCAGAAAAAACATTTGAACATTACTTCCTGGTCAAAACAATATTCGTTCTATAAATGTATATTGTGGTATTATAGATACGCATTATTACTTTGTCGGTCCGCACAGTAAATTGATCCCATTATTGATCGGTGCTATTGCCTGCTTCTTTGTGTAATCGAAGCGCCGTAACTACTAACAAGCTGCTCGATCAGTGTCTGATTTTGGACAGTAGAACTGTAGGTGAAAAAAAAGTTTTGTTGAGTACAGTGAAATTCCTTGTGTTATATGTGTACCAGGAATAGAAACAGAGACAATACGATCCAAAATACGATTTATAACTGTTGCATTCTGTTCATATCTTATTACCAACTGGTATAGCCTAATGAAGATAACAGACTGAAATAGCTGTCACAACAAAACAAAGGACAAATATTTTGAATACACAAACAAATCCAGCGTCTTCAGCGCTTTGATTGCAAATAGGCATGTTTATGTACGAGAGAGAACTGGTTGCTTTTTAAGAACGACATTGAGGATTTTTACAAATATAAAACTTCGCATTAGGTCTCTCCATTTTTCCTGATAATGGACGTTTCTCTGCATTCAACTTGTAGAGCCAAACAGGACAGTTCAAATCATCTGAAAAAAATAATTTATACAACACTTGCTTCTAGTCTCAGGACCACAATTACAAATAGCTTCTCTAATGTACCCAGAAAGATGTCTTACCAGCTTAAATGATCTTTATTTGTACCAAAAACATTCATAACTTCGCTTTTTAAATCGAAAAGTATAATATTAGAAATATAGCGCAGTATTTTTTCAATGATATTGTTTGTTTGTTTATATATCTATGTTTGTGTATATTTGTAGGCATACATGTGGTGCATTTGTTTTCATTTGTATCTCTATTAGTTCTACACTATTTCATTCTTTTTCATGAATTAACCTGCTTCTTCAAACAGTTTTGGTTGAAATACTCTCGTATCTCACCAGTTCCATTTCTTGTATTCGTTGTTCTCTCCCTAACACTATAAATTCTTTTCCGTCAGACGTTTGCTTCAGTTCAAGGACTCCCCACATTATAGTTAATGTTCCTGTCTTCGCCGTAAACCGAAATGAATAGCGTAGTTTAACCACATAATTATAACTAATTAAAGCCTCTGGTTTTGCTGAAAAACTTACAGAACAAAGTATAATTGAGTGTGCCCATAATGTTTTTGACATATAACATGAACATAAGCTCTTATATAAGATATCGCTCCAATACCATTTCACTATGCTGCTACAGCCCTGAACATTTCATATAAAGTGACATCATAGCACGTTTTAAATAACCATTACATACTGCATTTGTTTACAAGTTTCAAGGTTGGAGTAAAATGTTTAATGCAAAAATGCGAGAAACAAGTTAGTTATTCAGTGCTACTTCAGAAATCTAAAATACTTTAATATACAATTTCAAGCAGTATCATACCTCGAATTGACTTCATTTGTGTGTTCACCCATACTGTTAAAGGATTTATCGTAAATAGGATAGATTGTGGCAAGAAAATAAGATTTAAAATAGATTTATACATAAATAGGTGTTTACACTGATTTTAAATTGCGTACGTAGAATCATACATATTACATGTCTTCTCAAAAACGAGAAAAACATTTACTGATAGATTCTAGAAAAAAAAGTGGCTGAAATGTGCTAAATACATACCATCGCCTAACAATTTCTTCCTGAACAAAATTGCCGCCTCTTTATCTGTGAATGGATCAGCTCTATTCTTCTTGCTGCCTTTTCCTTCTTTCTTTAGACCCTTCTGTTTACTACTTTACGTCCCTTGAATGTTTGAATATAGAATCAAAAGTGATGCTGTAGCCATAGTTGTTGTGTGATAAAGTGCGATTTATGCTGGTTTGTATGGACTTCAGGGTTTCTGGCTCAAACTCGTCCCCCTTCAATGTTCAAAGAAATTTGAAGGAGTTCACTAGTTTCGCCGTTCGATCTTAGCCAGTCTTGAACCTTTTTTAAGTCATTTAGTTTTTGTCGCCATATAACCGCTTTTCTTACTCTCTATATATGTGTATGTTTCCTCCGGTTATATGTGTCGGTTTCGCATCGCTATATCAGGGTCTAGTATTGACTCCACAGCCATAATTGATTGTTACATGTACATGTATGTAGGGCTAGTGCACACAACCTGTTGTTACGCGCGTAAGACTGTATCACGTTATTTCCATTACAAAGACAACGTTTGACCTTAAGTTATGAATTATTATCCATATATTGGCACACCTAATTGAATGTTATTACACGGGCCAATGTGATATTTATTTTTGTCTATTATTTTGTTACTATAAATAGCTAGGCATGCAATAACTCGTTATAATTTCACCGAGTTGGCACCAAAAGTGATATTGTCACGAGTGGAGTAGCAACGAGTGAAAATAACTACTTTTTGTGCTCACGAGTGAAATTAACGTGATGTTACATCGATATCAACAATTTGTCTGTTAATCTTATGTTCAAAACTGTACTTTAGTTTCAATAAAATGTTAAAAATAGCGGGAAACATCACCAGAAAGCAAACAGCACTCATGTCATCCTTTTAACGACGTCATCGTCGTATGGTTGCCGGCATTCATTACGCTCCTTATACTTTTTGACATGAATCTGGGTAAATTATTTTGCTAATTTCACTGAGTAAACATAGAGTTTATCGGGATATAATCCACCGTTTTGTTTCGATAAACCACCGTTAAACGTAAAAAGGAGATTTGATTGTAACATAATGTTAAAACGTATAGGTAAATAGACTTTGTTCTATCAGTGTGTTTATATGGTTTTATCTTCCACAATAATGCCAATTAGAATATTATATTTACATATAGCTAGTTCAGCTCCATGTTTAAACTGTAAAGATTAAGATGCACTGTAATGTTATTTTCAATTCAGTATACAATATTGGACTACTGAGGCACTAAGACATATTGCGTTTTTTGTTTAAATTCATTATTTGTATTTTTTGTTCAAATGTTTTATTCTAGTACATATATGCACTTTCGTTGAATTGTTCTGAAAACATTTTCATCTTAATTCTTTCATTGTAATGCCATTTGATTCATGATATATTTCTAGATTCTTCAATAACATTTTCAACTTTTCATGGCTATAAAATCTCTTATATAATTTTCATTCATATTTTACAACATATACAACTCCCTGGACGTTATGTTATAATACCAGTCCCTGTACACATGGTAAGGTTATCATTAAAAAGAAATGCGTATCGTTTTCCTCATTGACAATATCTCGTCGTTGTTCTGCAAGGAACCGTGATTGACACTTTATGGCTGCATACAAATAAAAAACTTGTATTCTGCAATAAATGAATAGAAAACATAATCATTGCAAACACACAGGTATTCCGAACTATGAAGTTCTTCGTAGTGAAAGATCTACATCATAATTCATCTAACAGTTTCAGTGCTGTTTTACCTGACAGGTTATAATTGACGGTACAATTTAAGGCAGTCAAATGTTTATTCTTGTTTTGATCAGATTTTGTTCCGCTACAACTGTAATTCACAAGGCCATTTTATAACGCCTGCAACCGTCAACAATGAGATGTTGAGTTACTTCTCCAACACGACTAGTCAGTAAAAAAAACATTTGTATATTGATGCGTCGCTTAATGTGGCAGGTTTTTCAAGGAAACCGGAAACTTGCAGTTGGCACCCCCATATCCGTTAATTGCGTCAGAACAAATCACTTGTATGAATGATTGCGTAAACGCTACTACATAATGATTTTAGAATACGTATGCAATGAAGTCACGGGTAACTCTGATCTGTTTTAAAGGTATTTCTTGTTTCGCGTGAGAGAGAATGTAAGAGTTTCAGCAATTATAATTATTTATCAAAAGAGTTTTTCTTCCTTTCCTCATCTTAAAATATTTCTTCGATATTTTTCGGCGCCGCAGTATTTAACTCGCTTTTGCCCGGAAGTTGGTAACCTTTCAACCACCAATGAAATGACAAGTAAAATGTATAATATTTTTCGGATTGAAATAATACTCTGTAATGCACCTTTTAATTAAAAGACACCGCCTGAGAAAGGTCAATAAATTATCCTGCGTTTTCAGTGTTTCATGTATGGGTTTATTATTTAGGTACGTTAATATCTCATATCTATCAACATAATATTGTTACCTCCCAACTAATGTTAATTATGAGTGTAGAGTAATTATACTTTCTTGACCACTGAATAACGGTTAATCTTTCTATTACATGTAACAAATATATTAGATAAGAAAAACAACGATTAATTTTGTTTCCCTCGATGATGCATATGTCACAATTCGTTGAATTACCTGTTTGTGATCGTTGGGATACCGGATAAATAGATTGAATGTGCTGTACGATACTGTCAATATGCTTGCATGAATAGTCATGATCAATATATGGCTAAGATTGACGAGAACTACCACGACTTGGAGAGCAGACTTTTATTAAGTCTCAGAATAATAGCAACATGAACACTGCAAGTGGGACAACGTAGGCCACAATTGTTTGTTAAAAGACTATTGCCTTCTCGGTGAGTCTCAATCGATATTTCTGTAGGTATTTCTACACATCACAATCTAGAATCTAGCACATTGAAATACATTTCAGCCTATATTATAAATTTACACAATGTCCAGCATGCTTGATGGTATAAGATGGATATGAGTATTGTTATTGTTGACACACTAGAAGCTGAAGAAATTTTGTTGTTGAATAAATTTGGATATTTTGTGTATTTGCTAAACAGTTTAAAGATGCGTATCGTCGCCTCCGTTGCCGAGTGGTCAGAGACACGAAATTATACTCTGTCATGAGTTCGAAAACCACTATTTGCGAATTGTGTGTGTACCTCCCAAACGTTCCGGTTTAACGCGGAAGATAACACTATGGTCCTAACGCCAGTCTTTTTCAGAACGAGAGCGGTGGTTACAACCTCATTCTATTATAAAATGCTGTATTTCTCCCCGGTATGACGGTGCGATATTGTCAATTTGGAATTGAATTTATTTTATTTTACAGTAGTAAGTCTTGATATACTATGTATTAGTAATCTTTGAATGAAATTATTGTACAAATCAAAGGTAGAACTTTGTTTTGTCTTTTTACTGAATTGCACACCTTACAATTCTATTAAACGCGCTACATCAAATGAATCTCGAGCAGCGTATTAATTTCACACAGAAGTAGTCTTGGCAGTCTCGTGGTTCACCGCACAGAAAGAAGGAAAAGTGGAGGTATCGGTCAAATGACGATGGCGGGATTCAAATCGATGATCTCCAGGATAGGAGCTCAACGGTCTATTCCTACATCACAGCATCTCCCGCCTAAGACACTTTAAGACGACTATGTGAATATGTTAAGCTTCGAGTTATGTGTTTAATTGTATCTGTTTTATTTAACCTGAACCGTAGGATGTTTTATGATAAAAAATAAAACAATTGGTTCAGCTAAACTCAGATCAATATAACACACTGGTGTTGAATCAAACATTGTTATTTCAGTTACGGATCCGTTTTGTTACGACTGTAAATGTTGCGTGGATAAAGTATGTGGACCCGGATACGGTTGGACAAATGCTTGTACGAAGGGATGTATTGACGGGTACAGAGGACAAAGATGCTATGAGTTATGCCAGTATACCAACTGCAAATCTTGCGGCGAGAGTACTAGTTCAAAGGTATGTGACGCTTGTTATGATGGCTATTATCTTGGACCAAATAAGGACTGTACATTTGAATGCCCATCTAACTGTAAATCTTGTACTTCAAACACAAGTTGCACTGAATGTAAGGACGGCTTTAATGACAAAGATGGCTCGACCACGTGCAAGCATGTTGTTTGTCTTAAGAACTGTGAATGTATTGCGACTAAATGTGTTGCTTGTAAAACGGGATTCTATGACGCATCAACAAACTGTAGTAGTACGTGTCCAAATAACTGTGACACATGCTTATCAAAAGATAAATGTGACGAATGTAAAAATGGATTTTATAATGGATATGAATACGACAATAACGAAGGTCTGCAATTGAATAACTGTACATACAACTGCAGAGATACATGTGCAACGTGCCACTCATACAATAACTGTTCAGAATGCGTAAATGGAAAACATGGTCTGATGTGTCAGCAAGATTGCTCTGTCGGATGCAAGGACAAGATTTGCTCGATTAAATCAGGAAATTGTAACTGCTCCGTGCATTTTAGTGGGGATAAGTGCATCGAGTGTGATGATGGAAAATATGGAATATATTGCAACCAGACCTGTCCACAATATTGTGTAAGAAACGTCTGTGACAAGATGTCAGGGTATTGCGTTGATGGATGTTCAGTAGAGACAGTCATAGGGAACACATGTAATACATGCGCAGCTGGACTGTATGGTAAACTCTGTGATCAAACATGTCCCGAGAACTGTAATGACGATAAGTGTGATAGACAGAGTGGTAGCTGTACCGGAGGATGTATAGGTGATTTTAATGGAAGCTTTTGTGATGCATGTGTACAAGGTAAATACGGGGTAAACTGTACAAAAAGGTGCCCAGTTAATTGCGCAGGTGGTATTTGTGAGAAAAGTAATGGCGGTTGCTTTAGCTGTAGCGGAAATTATGATAGTAAAACGTGTGATAAATGCATGTTTGGTTACTTTGGACCAATCTGTAAAAAAACATGTTCTCCCCAATGCGCCATTAACACGTGTGACAGAGATACTGGTGCGTGTGTTTATGGTTGCAAAGATGGCTATTCAGGAGACAGATGCTGTGTCAAGAGCGAAAACTGCATGGACTGCTTCTCTAATACGGAATGTAGCAGATGTAATACAGGCTATTTTCAACATTTATGTAAAGACAGATGCCCAAACGCCTGCTTAGGAGGAAAATGCACATTTTCTACAGGCGAATGCTTTGACTGTAAGAATAACTATTTTGGCCATTTTTGCAGTTATACTTGCTCTGATAAATGCAATGTGACACTTAACAACGAAACTCGTTGTGCTCAAATTGACGGCAAGTGTACATATGGATGTCAAGACGGTTACACTGGCTCTACTTGTAAAGATACGTGTAGCAACTTATGTATTGACAATGTGTGTAAGCAGGATACTGGAATTTGTGTAAATGGATGTGATGGCCAACATGATAACCCTGTATGTGTTAAAAGTTTAGGTAAGAGCATTGTTTTTATATCTCCAAACTTATCATATAATAGTACTGTTAATTTTGCAGGCCGTACAATCAGTCTACAACTTATTGTTCTGTAGATCTGACAATTAAAAACATATGCATATATACCATACAAACTTCACACAGACGGAAAGTATGTCTTACGGGAAGATTATCAAACCGGAAGAAAAGTTTACACTTAGTTGAATACGATTTCTGTATTAACATAAAATTTCAATCTAGTAACATGGTATAAAGCAATAGGTTATCAGTGCACTATGTGTGCACCAATCACACAAAGCTTTGATTTTTTTGTTTTCATTTGAATTTCTTTGAATATTTTTTTGCAAAATCATGTACCATGCTCATTAATTGATAGAAATAAGAAGTTCGTAACTCTTCAATGCACTGAAACCTTTTTATTAACGAGAATTTGATGCTGATGACTAACACTTATTTATAGTCGCGTAACGTGCGTGCATTCAAAGATTATTTGTCTGTTAATTGCTGGAGACAATAATACAATGCTGATGTTTTAAATTCATTGAGATGAAGGAATTTAAGAATTATATAAAAATAATATAATAATTATCTTTATTTAAAGTCCGCAAGATACAAATAACAACAAACATAAGCTTACGCCAGGTTTTGAATCGACCGCTCAGATGTTGACGTATGGTGACTTTACTGTTGGAGGAACCAGGTGAACCCGTAGAACACCCACCTCTCCGATCTAGTGACCACCTACTTTTTCACATACAACCCATGGCGGGGATCAAACCCGGGTTGCACTGGTTAGAAGCGAATGGGTTTATAACTTCGCTAATCTGACACAAATTAAAACAAAACAGTTTATAGCATAGTGCCAGTTTATTTCACAATATATGATTCGAAAATATCCCATTTAGGAGAATTGACATTCTGACGCGTGGCTCCGTGGGCCGGCCGGGACTATAAACAATGATGATGTTGATGACGCTCATTATATGCCTTTATCTGTACATGCTGCTGCAACACTAATCGTATCATAGTAACCGGAACTATCATGTCCCTGATATCAGTGAAAGCACTGTACTAATCACATGTTATAGAGGACTTTTTCGTTTCATTTGGCGGATATGATAGCTCATTTGTTTCCCTTACAGTTAATCCCTTTTCTACATCCCGTAACCAAGAAACAATCATATAAGCAAGATAATCCGAATTCTTATATGTGTAATTAAGTTCATTTAATATTTTATGATGAATGCTATCAAAACAAGTGCAGCGTTTGGACTTTGCTTATGCATGTATTTTCATTTTTATGTATTTTAAGTTCGGAAAGATCAATACTTTTCAAGAATATTTAATAAAAAGACACACAAATAAGATATCATTCACATAAAACACTTTTGATTTTAGCACAATTGCGATAGTGGTATCGTGTTTTTGGTCTGAATGTTTGTATAACATGTGAAGAAATATGTTGGCTGTGAAATACAATTACAAATCCACTACATTGTTTTTTTTTCAATCTGATGTTGCTGTTTGGAATACATTGTTAAAATAAACGCGCTGTGACGTTCTAAGGACACTTGACTCAAATGATTATTATTCAGCAAAATTAAAAAAACAATCGTTTAGTGCAAAATGCCCGAACCTTGGTCGAGTAGTTTAGACTACGTAGTTTAAAAGATAAGATTTACAATTAATCAATGATCAGGGGTCACGCGATGGGGCGCTTACTGTCCACCCGAACCTTAAAGCAAGAAAGTTGGAAGTTAGAACCGATTGATAAGTTTAAACTGTCTGCCTGTGAATAACTGAAATATGTGGAAATTAGTAAAAGACCAAAGGAAAATCGTCAAATTGAACCGTTTTAATAACGAAAGGTTTATTAAAATAACGTTGAAGTATTTCAAACTTATTCATGTAATTATTTTGTAATGCTGTCAGATATAGCTAAGTGTTTTAGATTTATTTATATACGTAGAATATATTCTATAGATTCACATGCTGGTGGTGATATGGAAATACCTGTCGGTACTGCAGTACTTGGATCTCTATTAGCCTTGTTAGTATGTATCAATATCGTGGGAGTTCTCTTCTTTCTGTTGAAGCACAGGAAAAGAGGTTCACGAAAGTATGCCACATTTTCATAACATTATTTATGTGTACTGTTTATAAGTTTTACTGATTTCATTCAATTGATTCGAAGTCTGTGAATGGTACTTAAAATGTTTTACATTGTGCCTTTTTGTTCCAACGGTCCTAACAATGAAGCAACGTTGTAGAGTTGTAGGCTCGTCGTTTCGTTCTGACAAGTAAATAGAAGATATATATATATACTCATATATCTTTATGTAACTCATATACATGTATTTATTGAAGGTAAATCATAGTGTGACGATTATTGTCAAGAATTACTTGGCATTGTCTCTTTTCTAATACGTTATTTAGCTGCCGACACACGTAGTGCATTGACGAAATAGTGACAATGATTTTTTTATTGTCCATAAGTATCGACACATTAAGACATGAATAGCTGTAGGTACACATTAAATTGTGGACATTAGTTGATCACGGAAATGTGTATGCTAAATATAAAAAAATCCCGAATATTTCAAATCTATCAATTTATTTTCAAACAAACATTTGAAAATGAGAAGCAACAACTAGTATCGATCTTGAACAACTTTTATTTGTTATACATGTACATGTATTATCGTCACCATTATATTACTCTGTAACAAATGTCAAAGACTATATCGATATCTTTGCAGGAAAAACATTTAAAGCAATCAGTCATTATTACTCTTATGTGGAGATTAGTAGGAGCATATATCACGTCAAGTACTTTGTAAATGACATCAATTGTTATCTTATACGATTTTGATATTTACACTATGCAGTGACATGAGAGGGCAACCATTGGATGTGGCAAATCAAAACACTCTGGTTTCTTTACAAGGACACCTATCCAGGACGGCACAAAACGGTTGTATTCCCTGATTAATAAATGCTGCCTTAATACTTATTGCAGATTTGGAAACGGTGATGTTAATCCATTGTTTAATGAGATATGAAGTGCAACATCACACTTTGGATTTAAGAAGATAGAAACTTTCTAGACTTTTACCTTTCATTTATTTTCAAATTCTTTTCTTTTCTCTTTTTTATGCGACTACGTCACCACAAAAACTGGCTGATTGGCAAGGAAGTAGAAGTGCCAAATTAAAGATCTGCTACATGTTGATTTTCTTCCATATACTGTAACATGAAATTACGAAGACTTTTGTCGTTCTTTCGAGTAAGATATAAGGAAAATTTGTTCAGGAAACAACTCGGTCGCCTGGAAGTTCGATAGCACAAATCAATAGTTCTTTTCACTTAGAGGTGAATGATTTGACAAAACATGTATACACATACGTAGGCACAATAAGGGTCAAATTAGCATTTCATACTACTTCTATAATAAGCTTGTAAGACACAGTTGATTATGAAATATAAATTTTATGTACATTTATGACATATTTTCAGAAGTAAACACATCATCTGTCACGACGACAAAT